>CAUYQG010078632.1:0-13311 GCA_963574415.1 Tarsius wallacei | reverse complement strand
GTTGTTTATGAGAGGTCGACGAGAGGTCGACTCAGCAGGAGGCCTGTTGTTTATGAGAGGTCGACGAGAGGTCGACGAGAGGTCGACTCATTTTCCTCGGCCTCCTGTTGTTCCTGAAAAACAACTTTACACACCCTAAGGGTTACCCTTTTGCTGCAACCTCACCTTCACCATGCCCAAGTATAATTTTTTGCTGTCAAATGCCATCATTCATCTGTGCATCTACTATCTCATTTAAAGAAGGAACATTCTCAAAGCCTATGCATGCAATCCTTCAAAGTTAGGGAAGGTTCGTCAAACGGGATCCATGGGGCTTTGCCTCCGTCATGGCCGCATTTGGCTGGAGCCTTTCTCATAGCCGGCGTTTTTCCTGTTTTCAGGTCCCTTTTACCTTACTTTTATTAATGATTGCGGCTCCCGGCAGACTCTCACTATACTATTTTCTTGGTGGGGAGGGCATCTTCTAATTTTATAAGAGTTCTCTTGATATCAGGAACCTGAATTATACAGACAATTCCTCACATGTTGAAGTGTTTTCCAGGGGAGGTCTTGAATATCCCCTATTTCAGGCATCCAGTGAGAATGGTATCTCTAATAATAGAATCCAACAGGGAGGTAAGTTGCACAACCCAGCTATTTTTTAACCTTGCCTTGATGGGGAGAGAAAGGAGGCATGTGCTCCACCTTCTCTAATTCTAGCATATACATCGTATGCCTTATGATCATGGAGGGATGTATTACTTTAAGATGAAGCAAAAGTTCACTTTAGTATTCCAAAGGTAGACTTAGTCTCCTTTGATGTACTATAGAAACTACTAGGGATCTTCTTCCAATCAGTTTAACAAACATTTCCATAGTAACTGTTCTTTTTAACTCATTATGCTATGATTTTGTGGCTAAGTCCTTGACCTCAAACAGCCATCTCAGTCTAATGGAAGAGACAGTTATACAGATAGCCATAGGATAATACACACTGCAGTAAATGGTATATTTTGCCTTTTCAGAACAGATTTAGCTTTTTTGATAGATTACTCAGCAATTATTGATATATACCCTTCTCCATATCACCCTTTAACTTTTCCTTTGAGAAAACGGCATAATACAAATTTATTTCCTAAGGAAATTACAACTTATGTTGGTGACACCTTCTATGACTACCATAGTTAAGGCAGCACCCCTCACTCTCCCATACCTTGGCTCAGGTGTCCTCATATCCCTCCGTGCTTAATATTCTTCTTAGCCTTTGTCACCATCTGACATACCATGGATTTAGGTTATTTGTTTCTATTACATCTTCACTAAGTAGAATATAAACATCACATAGACAGGGAATTGTGCATGTTTGTTCTCTGCTATGTCCCCAACACCTAAAACATTATCTGGCAAATGGTAGGCACTCCATAAAAATGTATTAAATGAACAAATATGTACAAATATGGAAGAATGCTGTTTTAACAAACTCTCATCAAATGTTAGTGAACATAATTATCTACTTTAACTGAACACTTCTTATTCCATTGCCCCAGATCTTGTCCTCAATTTTTTTTTTTTTGGAAGCATATGAAGATATCCACTAATATATCAATGATTATATATTTTATGATTACATATATTCACTATTAAACTATATAGATGAACATTTGATCATATTTATCTTCAGTAGGATGTGTATTATGTATAATTAAATGTTGTACAGCTCATATATCTTCATCTCATTTCCTTAATTGATATGTTACAACTTCTAAGACCTTCTTCCAAGTTCTATGGTACTTGCAAAACTCACGAGCTAAAAGGTGAGAGTACATATTGTCTTATAAGTCATTGCCATTGTGAACCTGATAATAATAAATCTTGCCAACTTTCTTGAATAATGAAAGCAACACTGTACAGTTCCAATATTAGCTCCATAAGTGAGATATCGTAAGACTTTATGAAAAGTTTCACTACCTTTGTGCCTATCTGCCTCAAAAAGATGTGGTAAGTTTAATTGATAGTTTTCATGAAATTCTAGAAAGTAACATTACATACAATATATACAAACATACAATCAGCTATACATAAATATTAATATGTCTACATATACCACTCCTTGATTTTTAGTGTCTAACTAACATTGTTCTCTTTGTTAAGTACCAAAGTAACTACTATATGCTCAGATTTGGGAACAAATGCTGTGCAAGCTAAGTATCAGAAGCAAAGAGAAGAAAAAGATTTCTGGGCATCAGCCTATGCTGGCAGGCTTTTTCCTGGATCATTTTGCAGAATCCTTCAAAAGAGGAATTCACATCTCTGTTTCTCCTTCTTCTTAGAGACCAGCAATCTTTTTTATAGCACTGTGCAACAAGAGAAAATAGATAAACCCAGTGCTTTGAAGTGACTTGGGAGATGTTGCTTTGGATATAAAAAGCTTACTACCTTAGAGGCTGTGGCAAACTAATCCATCCCTGCCAGAGGAGAAGCCAGCTTTTTATAGGCCCCAGGACATGGGTTAAGTTTATCTGCTTACCAGGAATTTCAGTTTGATGACTCACTTGCCAGATGAAATTTCTTATTAATGCAGAGAATTACAGATTTGGTTGGTGTGAGGCTCCTCTGAAGAAGACATGCTGACCTTATGTGAAAAGGAGTATTTTATTTTGAATTACAGCGTTGTAAAGACTCAAACTGCAGACAGAAAAAGAAACTGTATTTTGAGTACTTCCTTATATATAATAGAACATCCTGAAGCTTAGTAGTTGATAAAATTTATCCTTCTTATACTGTGTATCCCTTAACCAGACATGGTAGAAATAATAATGGTAATTTATAATAATAACACAACAGCAACAATAATGATATCTATAATTATAATTGTCCACAATGATAATAGCATCTATATTTTTTAAATGATTTGTTTATAGTTTATTATGACTGAAATGGCTTATTTAATGCCTATTACAGGATTGTACATATCAGATCAATCTATTTTA
The DNA here is from genome assembly GCA_963574415.1 of Tarsius wallacei. Lineage (NCBI taxonomy): Eukaryota > Metazoa > Chordata > Mammalia > Primates > Tarsiidae > Tarsius > Tarsius wallacei. The sequence continues at coordinate 10,342 of CAUYQG010078632.1, read as the reverse complement.
GTGGTGTTTAATTAGAATCAAGAAAAGAGAAAAAAAAATATACAGGGAGTACCATGAAAAGTATACACATTTTAAGATATGTTATCTATATATTACTTTTCGAAGTTGAATTAACTTATGGTACAATGTGTAGTATGACGTTCACTCAGTCATGCTTCTGCCATTTTCTTTGTCCTGTCTGTCGCATAGTAACACTAGTATTCATTTGATTAACACCATCTTTTGTGCGAACGTCATACTTAAAATGTTTATACATTTTTTTGGCACATGCACATTTAAAAAAAATTTATGCTAGGTGATGAGCTTAGGTATCTCAGAAGTTTTCAATTAAAATCTAAGGAGAAGTTGGAATCCTCTAGTATTCACTTTCTACCTTCTTCTCTCTTAGCAGCTGGGAGTAGAAAGTGTCTTTCTGTTTCCATGACCCCCTGCTTTCCCCATAGCATTTCTGTTTAGCAGTCCATCATCAATGTGCTGTACCATAACAGCAAATGACATTGTAAAATTCAGATGCATAAAGCAAAAATAAGATGATGCTAGGTTCTCTCCTGAATCTACTGTGTACCTTTTCCTCTGAGCATATATGTGAATGTAAATGTATATAATTCCCAATATGAACATCTTGATCAAGAAATCTTGAAACATACTGGGAAATTAGGCTATTGGAATCAAATTACATAGATCCATTGTAATTCTATTTCTTCATCCATTTTTATTAGAGATTTTAGATGCCTAAATAAAATATATCCTAAAGATTTGATTTTTTAAAGCATCCATATAAAAGAAATTATTTCAGAGGTGATATTATTATTATTATTTAAAGTTGGAGTCATACTCTGTTACCCAGGCTAGAGTACAGTGGCATGGTCACAGCTCACCATAGCCTCAACCTCCTGGGCTCAGGCAGTCCTTCTGCCTCAGTCTCCAGTGTAACTGGGACTACAGGCCTGAACCACCATGTCTAGTAAATTTTTACATTTTTTGGTAGGGACGTAGTCTTGCTGTGCTGCCCAAGCTGGTCTCGAACTCCTGGGCTCAAGCAGTCCTCCCTCATTAGCCTCCCAGAGTGCTGAGATCCCAGGCATGAGCCACTGTACCCAATCCGAAAATAATTATTGATCAAATATTTTATCTCAGATTACAGATTTATTATTATGCTTATGTATATGGAATACATTTAACAAAATAGCAAAAAGCATTGCTTATAACTTTTTAGGTAAACCTGAGGATGAGGCTCAACTATTTTGTATACATGTAATAGCTGAACCAAACTTGCTAGAAATACACTTTAAGTAATCAATGTCACTGCAGTAACATGTTTAACATTTTCATTTGGAAATATAAAATGGTCTAGTGCATATCTAAAAACCAAGACTGTAATGACAAAGTGCAGAATTTGCCGTCACAAAGCTCTCTAGTCTCCCAAAGGTAGAACAGAGATAATTAACATAAACTATTTATATTTCTTCAGATTGCTAAACCTTAGGATTCCACTAGAGCAAGTCTGACAGACACTTATTATAACTAATCAATACAAAATGAAGAGCATTTTAAACCATTAACTTTGGAAAAATAATGCACCAAAAATACTACAGCTAGTCAAATCTAATTTGTTCAGACACAGAAACCAAAAATTTCATGTATCACTTTAGACAGGAATATGTACCCAAGACTTATTTAATGGCTACAGCAAAGCAAGAAATATTGTTAGAGGAAAACGAGTCATGATGATGTGAGATAGGATAGTTGCTATTCAAAAATGATCACAAATACTGAAATAGTAATCTTTTGGGACCAAAGCATGTCTTTACGAAAGCCAATATGTTTTCAAAAAGGTTTGGAAAATTATTTGTCTTTTCTCAACTTGTTTGGTGGTAAGAGTAACTGAGGAAAGAGAATACTAATTCTAGGCCCTCATGAACCATTTCCACCCAAAGGGAAAGAGTGACTGTTTAGTGTTTTTTCTGATAGTCAACTTTGGTAGAGAACTTTTAGCCAGAGTAAAAAATATCTGGTACTTTTTGAGTAAAATATCAAGAATACATTTTTTAATTTTTTCATTTGTCTATCAAGCAATAATTTATCTTCTGTGGGTGCTGTTTATATAATAAAATTATAAATCTCCTTCAAAATCTACTTCTAAATTGCAAATTGTTTCTAAATGGGATATAAATCATACTTTCATTTTACACTAAATACTTACTGTGGTGAAGATGCTATTCTAGGTATTTTGGGTATTCCAAACCACAAATAATGTATCTTTTTATCTCTCATAACCCCTATAATTCAAAAGGAATACCTTTGAATTTCTTATTCCTAGAAAAATCTTTATATCCTGTCAATGTGACAGGCGTGGAGACCTTAATTACCTTCAGTAGGTTTATAATATTCTTGCTATTTATTTATACAGTCCCTGATTTTATGTAATTTTACTCACTCATAAATATATGTCTTATTCTTCTTCTCAAAGAATTTAATTTTCAGCAGAGATAAGTTTAATAAAATCATGTTGAAAAAAAAACCCAAAGCTCTCACAAGGGTGTGTTTTGCCCATTCAACTCTCCTCACCATTTACTTCTTGATATAAGGAAATATAAATGCATGCAAATTTGCTCTTTCTATCCCTTGGTGTATTTACCTGAGGAGGAAAACTAACAAATTTCTACCTTTTTATAGATATAACACTATTGTTTTTGTTTATATGAAAACAATGTTCTGTCTACAGGCATCCAGTTTATCCAGGAAATATGAGTACTCAAGAAAGTTTTGTAAGGAAAAACAGCATTGTAATTGCAAACAGGCTTGACATGTTTAATTAAAGACTCAAAGGTTTTTCCCAGGGTAAATTAAAAACGCATTTAATTGTTCTGTGGGTAAACTTAGTCAATGTCCTGTACACTATTATGACCAAAGTTCCTGAAATTAAATTGCTTTTAGAGATTCTTTAAGGCAGTCTTAGGGTAAACAAAAGCACACATTCAGTGTATGCAGTAAGTGTTCCAAAGGTGGAGAAACATTCACAGCAGTCATCAGAGTTAGGTTGTTCTGGGTTAGCATATGGAGGATCTTTAAACTGTAGATGAGAAATTTGAATTTTGGTCTAGAGATAATTAAGGAATTTTGAACAGAGAATCAGAAGATAATTTAGAAAAATAATGGTTGCTATACAAGTTGCATTCAAGGATGGAAATTCTAACAGCATTATTAAAAGAGCCAGTTACAGTGTTTGAAGAATAATGCTTTAGTCATTTTCTCCATAAGAATTTAGGAATAGAAAAAATAATTTAAGAATGGAATAGGGACCTTAGAAATCAGCCTTAAAGTATATAGGTGGTGATGATTTTTTTGTGTGTGTGCCTGAATTGAAGCCTCAAAACTGTAACTGTTCAGCTAACAAACATGCATCATGCATGTGTCAGCCACTATGCCAAGTTTTGTAGACTGAGAAATGCAAACTGAATGAGACCCAGTTTCTGTCTCTAAGAATTTACTGTCTTTTGGGTGGATGACCTTGTAATCTGATTATCCTGATATGCTTGCAATGGTGCTACAGTAGAATTCTGTCTGATAGGTGACAAGCCCATTGGAAGTGAACCCTTTTCAGTCTAGTGTTCAAAGATGCTTTGCCAGTGGAGGTGGTGACACAGTTGAGTCTTGAAGGTATAGTAAGGACTATCTATAATAAGGGGAGTGTTTATTCTGAGTATTTAAAGTTAAAGGTAAACTTCTTAGATCTGGGATGTCAAAGAGTAGGCAATACTGAGAGAAAGTAGTAATCACACATACACACTGTAGGCTTACTGAAACATGTTTTTTTTGTTTTTTGTTTTGAGTTGGAGTCTCACTCTGTTGCCCAGACTGGAGTGCAGTGGCTGCTCCCGGCCACCGCAGCCTCGACCTGCTGGGCTCCAAGCGATCCTTCCGCCTCAACCTTCCAAGTAGCTGGAACTACAAGCGCGCGCTACCACGCCCGGCTAATGAAACGTTTTGATATTGCTTTTTTTGGGTTAGCTTATTTATTTACATGTTCAGAGAATTAGATGAATCCACAGATGCAATGGGCTGACTATTTCCAGAACGTAAATGTGGAGTGGGAATTAAAGGTATGATTTAGGGGATAGCCTTGGAGGAGAATGAACTTTATTTAGTGGATCTTGGAAAGCCAGTACTTAATTTTAAGGAGAATATTGGCAAGATCAGATCTGATATGTGGAAATCTTACTCTCATAACCAAGTGGATGATTATTTGGTTATAGAGGCAACGGTACAGGTAAGAAGGCCACATAGAAGGCCAGTGAGGTTATCCATGTGAGAATTACGTTGCCTGAAGTAGGCTGTAGCAGGGGCAATGGAGTAAGTATTATGTGAGAAAAATCCTGAATTTCTCATCTGTGAATAGAAACCTCATAATTTTGCCATTGCAAGAGGTATTATTTCTTTCTCACCCCAACAGGCTTACATCAAACTGAGCCTTACATGAAAATGTAGCCTGGCACCCCTATAGTATTGTTTCCACAGTCAGCTAGGATTCAGCAGGGTAGATCCTGTGTTACACTCTTCTATACTCTGCATTCGCTTACCTCTCTTCAAATTATAGGATCAAACAATTGAACCAAAGAATTTTATCATTCTATTCAAAGCTCAGTGTAGTACAGTACAGATCTTTGAGAGTTAAGGGAGGTGTGTTAAGCATAATCTAAATTTTTATACCTTAGTGTTTAATTTTCAGTTGGCTATGCTAACATTAGTTATAACTCTCAAACTGTAGGGCAAACATATGTCTTGGTTTATATGGGATCATCCCAGTTTATACCTGTATTCTTGGTGTAATTACTTATAATGTCTCCTTTTACTTTCAAAAGTGTCTCAGCTTGTACATTAAATTGTATGATCACCTTGTCTATCATGAAGAGCCACAAAGAAATTGTCCATTTATGCATCCCTAGAATTCAATTTATGGAAGTAAATGTAATTAAAATATGCAGACAGCCACATTCCCTGCTGTACACTTCATGCATGCTGTCTCTGAGTCTTTTTGAGGACAAATGGAGAAAAACTTGTCATTTGTTTACTGAAATATTTTTATTGCTATAACAGGATAAATGAAATTGCTTCTCTTTTGGCGTTATATATCACTCAACCAGTCTTGTCAGGTAAATAATACAAAGCCAAGTTTTTCATTTATTTTCTAAACAAAATAGACAATTATTATTTAATTTGTTATGGTAGAAAATAGAGAACCTTACATGGACTGTAAGAAGTGAAAATAACCTTTGAAAAGTATGGTAACTCAACAAGGGTACCTGCATAATGAACATTTGTATGCCTAACCCTGAATTGTACCCCACATCTTTAAAATAAAAAATTAAAAGAAAAATATGGTAGCAAATTTAGTTCAGCCTCTGCCTTTATAGATGAATCACCTAAGTCACAAAGAGGTCATGTGGTTCTATGGCTGTTTAAGTAGTATGCAATGCTATAGTCAGATCTCCAATTTATTAATCTAGGGTTTTGATAAATCCTTTTTGCTAGATACGATTGCATCTGAAAAGCCAAAGGCAATCTGTATATTTACCCACTCCCCCTTATTAACAAAAAAGGTCCATGTAAAATATCCTAACTTGAGGGTAGAAAATATATGGAAAGGAGTCAGAAATTTAATTTTTACATTTTACATATTAAAAATATGACATTATAGGTATGTGCTGAGTACTTGTATGTATTTGTGGGCAAATATATTATTTTTTATTTTATTTTTAATTGACTAATAATTGTGTATGTTTATGGAGCACAGAATGATGTTTTGATACATGTGTATACCTTGTGGAATGATCAAATAAGGCTAATTAGCATACCTGTTACATCAAATATTATCATTTTTTTGTGGTGAGAACATTTAAAATCCTCTCTGTTAGCTTTTTGAAATAGACAGCACATTACTAACTATAGTTACCGTGCTGTGCAATAGAACACCATAACTTATTCCTCCTATCTAACTGTAACTTTGTACCCATTGACCAATGTCTCATTAATTCTAGGAGTTTTACTTTTTTTAGGTTCTACATATAAGTGAGGTCCTGCTTCCCTTTACATAATCAATAGGTTCATTCATGTTGTAACAAATGACAGAATTTCCTGGGTTTTTTTCTTTGTTTGTTTTTAAGATTGAATAGTATTCCATTATGCATATATACCACTTTTTTTTTTTTTTTTTGAGTCAGAGTCTCACTCTGTAGCCCAGGCTGGAGTACAGTGGCATGCTCACGGCCACCACAGCCTTGACCTGCTGGGCTCAGGTGATCCTTCCACCACAGCCTTCAAAGTAGCTGGAACTACAGGCAACGTGCCACCATGCCCAGCTATTTTTTAAAAAATTTATTGTAGAGATGAGGTCTCGCCAAATTGCCCAAGCTGGGCTCAAACACATGAGCTCAGACAATCCTCTCACCTTGGCCTCCCAGAGTGCTAGGATTATAGGCATGAGCCATTGTACCCGGCCCAAATTTTTAAGCCCATTTATCCATTGGTGGACCCTTAGTTTGTTTGCATAACTTAACTGTTGTAACTAATGCAGGGTTTGTGGACCCCTGTATTATGTATATATACCCCATTTTTTAATCCATTTGTCCATTGAGAGACCCTTAGGTTGTTTGCATAACTTAACTGTTGTGAGTAATGCTGTGGTGAATATGGAAGTGAGTCATCTCTTTGGCATACCGATTTTCATTCCTTTGGGTATATACCCATAGCGGAATTCCGTGATCATATGATGATTCTGTTTTCAAGTTTTTGAGCAGACTCCATAGTGTTTTCCTAAATAGCTGTACTAATTTACGGTACCACCAACAGTATATAAGTTTTCCCTTTTCTCTACATCCTCATGAATACTTACTTATCTTTGAACTTTTTCATAATAGCCAATCTAACAGATATGGATATGGGGTGATATCTCATTGTGGTTTTAATTTGCATTTCTCTGATGATTAGAGCATGTTGAGCATTTCTTTACATATCTAGTGGCCATTTGTATATTTTCTTTTAAAAAAATGTCATTCACATAATTTGTCCATTTTTTTAAAAGGGTAACTAGTTATCTTGTTATTGAGTAGTTTGAGTTTCCTGTATATTTTGCATGTTAGCCTCTTTCTTTATGTATGATTTACAAATATTTTCTCTTAGTTCATGAGTTGTCTCTTTATTCTGTTGTTTACTTTGCTGTGCAGAAGCTTTTCAGTTTGAACCGATCACATTTGTCTACTTTTGGTCTTGTTGCTTGTGTTTTTGGGGTCATTATCTAAGATGTCTCTACTCAGACCAGTGTCACAGAGCTTTTTCCCTCTGTGTTTTCTTGCAGTTTTATAGTTTCGGGGACTTTTTTTTTTTTTTTTTTTGAGTCAGAGTCTTACAGTGTTGCCTAGTCTGGAGTGCAGTTGCACATCATGGCTACCACAGCCTGTACATTATGGGCTCAGGCAATCCTTCTGTCTATGCCTTCTAAGTAGCTGGAACTACAGGCACATGCCACCACACTTGGCTAATTTTTTGATTTATTGTAGAGAGAAGGTCTCACCAAGTTGCCCAGACTGTCTCACACCTCTGGGCTCAGGCAATCCACTTGCCTTCCAAAGTTCTGGGATTATGAGTGTGAGCCACTAGGCCCAGCCAGTTTCAAGGCTTATGTTTAATTCTTTAATCTCTTTTGAGTTGATTCTTGTATAAGGGGTGAGATAAGGGTTCAGTTTTATTCTTTTTTATGTGGATATCCAGTTTTCCCAATACTGTTTATTAAAAAGACCGTACTGTCCCCAGTGTTTGTTTGTCACACCTTTGTCAAAAATCAACTGAATGTAGGTGGGTGGGTTTATTTTTGTGGTCTCTATCCTATTTCATTTGTCAATGTGTCTGTTTTTATGTCAATATCAGGCTGTTTTGATTACTATAGCTTTTTAATATATTTTGAAATCTGGTGGTGTGATACCTCTGTCTTTGTTCTTTATTGCTCTTTGGGTTTTTGTATGTGTGTGTGTATGTCTCCATGGGAATTTTAGGATTGTTTTTTCTGTTTTAGTGAAGAATTAAATAGGAATTTTGATAGGAATAGTATTGAATTTGTAGTTTATCTTGGGTACTATGGATCTTTTAACAATATTAGTTTTCCAATTCATAAACGTAGGATATCTTTCTGTGTATTTGAGTCATCTTTAATTTCCTTCGTTAATGTTTTATAGTTTTCATTATGCAGCTCTTTTCCTTCTTTGGTTAAATTTACTCCAAAGTATTTATCCTTCTGATACTATTGTAACAATGGGGTTTTTTTTTTTCATTTCTTTTTCAGACAGTTCATTGTTAGTGTATAGAAACTACTGATCTTTATAAATTGATTTTGTATCCTAAACTTTACTGAATTTGTTTATCAGTTCTGACATTTTTTTGGTGGTGGAGTCTTTAGAATTTTATATATCTAAGATTATGTCATCAGCAAACAGAGACAATTTTTCTTCATTCTTTGCTATTCAGATACCTTTTATTTATTTTTCTTGCCTAATTGCTCTAGCTACGATTTCTAGAACTATATTAATACTTCATATGATTTTGATCTTCTTAAATTTGTAAAGACTTTTTTTCTATGGCCTAACATGATCTATTCTCAAGAATGTTCCATATGCACATGAAAAGAGTGTATATTCTGTTGCTGTTGGGTGAAATGTTCTGTGTATGTCTTTTAGGTCTATTTGCTCTAAAGTATAGTTCAAATCCATTGTTTTCTTACTGATTTTCTGACTGGATGATTTATCCAATGTGGAAAGTGAGGTATTAAATCTCCTTCAATTACTGTGCTGCAGTTTTTTTCTTCCTTCAGATTTTGTAATGTTTGCATGATATATTTAGGTGCCATAATATTGGATGCACATTTATAGTTGTTGATGAGTTGAATGTTTTATCATTATATTTACTGTTTTGTTTTTTTTTTACTTTTAATTTTTTAATTTTAAAGATGTGGGTACAATTCAGGATTAGGTATACAAATGTTCATTATGCAGGCACCCTTGCTGATGAGGTGTGTCCCCCCCCCCCCAGCAGATTCCAATCCTGCCAATCCTCTCTCACCCCCACTCCCCCCAGCAGTTTCCCACTACTGCCCATTCTTTTCTTATAGTATTAGGATAATTGTTCAGGGTCCACTTATAAGTAAGAACATATGATACTCAGTTCTTTGTTTCTGTGATACATCACTCAGTATTATAGACTCTAAGTCCATCCAAGTTGCTGTGAAGTTCATAATTTTGTCCTTTATCACTGCATAGTATTCCACGGTACCACATTTTTTTTTATCCAGTCCTCTTTTGATGGGCAGCACGGTTGGTTCCATGTTTTTACTATTGTGAACAATGCTGCAATAAACTTGTGTGTGCAGGTATCTTTTTCATAGAGTGGTCTGAGTTCTTTTGGGTATATTCCCAGTAGGGCTATTGCAGGGTCATAAGGAAGGTCAATTTTTAGATCTTTTAGGAATCACCAAACCGTTTTCCACAGAGGTTGTATTAGTTTACACTCCCATCAACAGTGTAGAAGTGTTCCCTTTTCCCTGCATCCTCTCTAGCATCTGTTGTTTTTTGAGTTATTGATGATGACCATCCTGACTAGAGTTAGGTGGTATCTCAGTGTAGTTTTAATTTGCATTTCTTTGATGACTAGTACAACTGAGCATTTTTTCATCCATCTGTTAGCTATTCATATGTCTTCTTTTGAGAAGTGTCTGTTTATATCTTTTGCCCACTCTGTAATGGAGCTGTTTGTTTTTTTCTTTTCAGCACATTTGAGTTCCTTGTAGATCCTAGATGTTGGGCCTTTGTCAGACCTACAGTTGGCAAATATTTTTTTCCAGTCTGGGGGCTGTCTCCCCGCTCTCTCAGTGGTTTCTTTGGCTTTGCAATGTCAGTTTGAACGAGGTCCCACTTGTCTATCTTATCTCTTATGGCATGGGCAGCTAGGGTTTTGATCAGGAATTGGTTGTCAGTTTCAATTTCCATAACGGTAACTCTTATATTTTCTAAGCTTTTTCTAGTTTGAGGTTTTATGTTTAGGTCTTTGATCCATTTAGGGTTGACTTTTGTGTATGGTGATAGGTAGGGGTCTTGTTTTAATCTGCATGAGGTCAACTGGTTTTCCAACTACTATTTACTGAATTGGTGGTTCTCCTCTCCCCAGTGGTTGGTGGTGGAGGCATTGTTGAAGATGAGTTGGTTGAGAAACTGAGGTTTTGCTTCTGGAATCTTTATCTGTTCCATTGGTCTATATTCCTATCCTTGCACCAATACCTGGCTGTTTTGATTTTTGTAGC
>CAUYQG010078630.1:0-23467 GCA_963574415.1 Tarsius wallacei | reverse complement strand
TTCGATCTTTCTGGGATTCTGTCACACCATTAGCCTTCCCTCCTCACTCTGCCACAAAGACCACTCTCCAAGGCTGTAACAAAAAAAAAAAAACCCACAACTATCCTTGTTCCTTTTGGGACTTTGCCTACTTTACAATTGTTGTGATTTGAATTCCTTTAGGCCTGTCCAGATTCCTGTCAGCATCCCCCCAAGCCTGACTGATTTTTCGTGTTAAGCTAAAATAACGAGAGTTTCCAACAGCAATAACAGTTCTATCTTCTTCCTGGTACCTTCAGTGGCCACAACATCCTCAGCCAAATGAAAATGGAACCTCAGCCTATGTCGTGAATGCCCCGACTGCTTCAGGTTGGGATCATCTGGTGAATTACTCGGACCTGTGGCTTTCACAGTCCTTCCCCATCGCGAATGCTTCAGACTTATTATGAGGCCGGGTGCAGTGACTCACGCCTATCATCCCAGCACTTTGGGAGGTCGAAACGGGAGGATCGCTTGAGCCCAGGAGTTCGAGACCAGCCTGGGCAACACAGTGAGACCTCGTCTCTACAAAAACAAAACAAAACAAAACTAACCAGGCATGGTGGTGCTACTTGGGAGGCTGAGGTGGAAGGACTGCTTGAGCACAGGAGGTCGAGGCTGCGGTGAGTCATGATGGGGCCATTGTACTCCAGCCTGGGCGACAGAGCAAGAATCTGATTCAAAATAAATAAATAAACACATAAATAAAATAAAAATAAAGACTTGCTACAGAAGTAGAAGTGGAGGTCAAGGGAAAGTGTAGACACCCAAGTTCTCGTCCCATTTTTGCTCCTGACCACATGTCTTTGAACAGTTTCCTTTGAGTCTGTTTCCTTATGTATAAAACTGATACTTTGGAATAGGAGGGTTACCAAACTCTTCTTGAATCGGATAGAAACTCATGGCTCTCATCAAGGAAAAATGTCAACATGTCAAAGATATTGCCTGCCACCTCTGTGTGCCCACAGTTAAGTGCTCCCGGGCCTCAGGCGAGGATCTGGGTTCCTTCCAGCTCTGACATTCGATCTTTCTGGGATTCTGTCACACCATTAGCCTTCCCTCCTCACTCTGCCACAAAGACCACTCTCCAAGGCTGTAACAAAAAAAACTTTTCTACTCCCACCCCCCGTCTGAGTACTGGAGTCGCGTTCACCCAGTGAGGTGCAATCAGCAAGGTGTTCCCAAACTCACAAGGCCAAGTAGGCCTTGTCCAAGAGTCCACTTCCCAATTTTCCTCAGATTTATCTTTGCCAAACAGATCCTGTTCATATAGCCCCGGGCAGACTCATCCCACCCTGGGAAAACAGATGGACACAATGGCCTTATCTCTGTATAAGGTTGTATCATTCTTTCCAGCAAGCTACAAGTAGATGAACAATTCAATTGTCCAAGGGGGGAAAAAAAAGCATCCCACGGGGCAGACAGCCTGGTTGTCAGCTGCTTGTTTTCGCTTTCATTAAACCAACATCACTTAATCATCTACAGTGCTTCCCTGCCTTTATTTTACCTTAGGGATAGATGGGTGTTGTTTCCTGAGGGCTCGCCCTGTGCCGGACCTATTATGTGGGCCATCACTGATCGCATCGCTTCATTGTTACTTTCATTATACAGATGAGGAAACTGCTGACATAGTTGTCTCCATTAGACAGACAGGGAAACCAAGGCGCAGAGAGGTTAAATGACTTGCCTCAAATCACACAGCTCACAGGAGGTCGTGAGAGGCTTCCGGCCCAGGTCTGCCAACCCATGCCTTTCTTCCTTCTACTCCAGGGGTTCCCAAACTTGTCTGCATATTAGGAGCCACCTGGAGATCTTCTAAAACCCCCAATGCCCTGGGCACACCCTAGAAGTCACAGTCTTCGGGGGAAGGGGTACAGGATTCAGGATTTTCTGAAGCTTTCCGGGTGACTCAAGTTTGGAAACCCACTATGGAAGCCATTGCAAGCATCTCTAACTGCGTGCATTGGCCAAATAGCCCAGGGGAAATCAAGCCAAGGAATATAAAAGGAGCAGATGGAAGACTGAGCCAAGACGGGCTGAGGAGACACGCCTGAGTGAGGGAATGTGTGTTGATGGGTAATGGAAGAAATGTGGCAAGAGAAGAAACTTCCTTGGTGGAAGCATGGGCAGCTCCAGTTTTTAGTGCCTCAGCGTTTAAGGGGTGAGCTGAAATATGCTAAGCACATCTCTTTTGTATCCTGGGTTTCCTTTTTCCTCTGCTCTTGGGAGGAGAGAAAGTGTGTTCATATCTACATTAGAAGCTGGTTCTTCCCCAGGTGCTGTGGCCACACCTGTAATCCCAGTGGCTCGGGAGGCTGAAGTGGGAGGATTATTGGAGGCCAGGAGGTTGAAAACAGCCTGGGCAACATAGGGAGACCCCCATCTCTACAAAAAGTTTAAGAAAATAATTTAGTTGAGTGTGGCAGCACACATGTAGTCCCAGCTGCAGGAGGATCACTTGAGCCTAGGAATTTCAGGTTACAGTGAGCCACGACTGCGTCACTGTACTCCAGCCTGTGTGACAGAGCAAGACTCTGCCTCTAAATAAATAAATAAATAAATAGAAAGAAAGAAGCTGGTTCTTTATGTGATGAGCTCTGTGTCTGGTGCTGCCTGCTGACCCAGTCCAGCGTGGTGAACCCCACGGGCACAGACTCAGAATGAGAGTACCTTGAGGAACTGATGACCTTTGCGACAGCAAAGACTGGCTGATACTTGACAGAGCACTTATGTTAGTGCATTTGATTTATTTTTTTGAGTAGGAGTCTCACTCTGTCACAATCGTGGCCACTGCAGCCTCAACCTGCAGGGCTCAGGCGATCCTTCCACCTCAGCTTTCCAAGCAGCATGGAACAGGTGTGCACCACCATGCCCAGCTAATTTTTTGATTTACTGTAGAGACGAGGTCTCGCCAAGTTGCCCAGGCTGGTCTAGAACCCCCGGACTCAGGCAATCCTCTTGTCTCTGCCTACCACAGTGCTGGAATTACAGACATGAGCTACCGCACCTGGCTATGTTAGTGCATTTTAAAATGCATCCAAGTTCTTTGGAAAACCTCAATCCCCGCTATGCTGGAAAATCGTTTGTTGTGATGTCATCTTAGGGATCCCCAGTTTGAAGATTTTGATGGACTACTTAAGCATACCAAGGAATTACTACTTTTAGTTGAAGGGTAAGTTAGGTTTTAGTTGAATGAAACAGTAGTGCTTATGTCTTGGTTGAAGTCCAAGAAAGAATAATTAGTAAATGATTTGGTGGAGGTCATGATCACATTTATCGGAGTTAGTAATTTGCTTTATTTTTAGTAACATATATTGTCTATAGTCCTCACCATTGGGATGGACATGCCTGAACTTCCAAAGCAAACCTATATATCACAAGTCTTATATTCCAGTTACTGGAATTCCTGTACTTAGATCAGAGGCATCTTTCTGCCTTAGAAAAAGATAGGACCTGGCTGGGATCGGTAGCTCAGCCTGTAATCCCAGCACTTTGGGAGGCCAAAGCAAGGGGATTGCCTGAGCCCTTGGGTTCAAGACCAGCTCGGGCAACTTGGTGAGACCTTGTCTCTACAATAAAATAAAAAACTAGCTAGGCGTGGTAGCATGCACCTATAGTTCTGGCTACTCGGAAGGCTGAGGAGGACGGATCGCCAGAGCCCAGCAGGTTGATGCTGGGGTGGCCGTGAGTGTGCCACTGCGCTCTAGCCTGGGCAATCGAGTGAGACTCTAACTCAAAAAAAAAAAAAAGAACTTAATGGAGAATTCAATGCAAGATTGTCTAACTATTAGCTTTATTTTCCTCTTTTTAATTTAATAGCAACGTCTTTCTAAGTCACATACAACTAGACTGAAGACATTTGGTCAACCCTACTTTTCCACAACTGTCCATCGCAACAGGAATCTGGGCAAACCAACCTTGTTGCTCATGTTAAGACAGTCCCAGGAAAATCAAACTCACTTCAGAAAAAAAAATGTGGGCTAAGAAAAACTTAAGTTCTATTCCTTCCTACTCTCTTGCTGTAGTCTATTCTTGCTCTATTAAATATACATATAAAAAAACAAGAAAGCTCTCTCAAGAAACTCTAAATTCTTGTGGTTTGATAGCGGAAATACCTTCTCGTGCTCTATTTATATTTTCCCTCCATCCATTTACAGATGAAACATATCCCTTCTCATGCTGAATTCAATGGCAGTATCATGGATGGTGAGATTTGTATCCCCGCTGAAGTTTAGGGGTTCAGAAAAAACGGGTTCCGTTTAGGAGGTCTTGTGAAGACTGGTCAACTGGAGGACATATTTGTGGAATCCTGTTTCAAGGGTCTTTGATGCTAGGCCACTGAAAATTCCTTCAACCGGGCACGGTGGCTCACGCCTGTAATCCTAGCACTTTGGGAGGCCGAGGTGGGAGGACTGCTCGAGTTCTTGGGAATCTCACACTTTTGAATAGGAACGGTTCACTAGCATGAGTAAACATTCTCTTCAGGCTCTCAAAACCAAATAAAACATTTATTACTGGTGAGGAAATAGCAAAAGGCTAAACCATACGAACCGTTTTCTTTTTTTGATAGTGGGAAGTTGAACTCATAAGAAAAAAGTCACTTTTAGGGAAATGACTGATTTGCATCTGCCTCTGCAAGCCTCTTTTGTGTCATCTTTTGTTGAAGATGCAACACACACCTGTGTTTCTTTTTAATATGCACATCCTGAGGCTGTGCTCAGGCATCATTTTAATTCACAGCTTCAAATCTGATCTCAAGCACAGTACTGGACATTTAGTGAGCACTGAATAAATTATGTGAATGGGCCAGGGCAGTGGGTCATGCCTGTAATCCCCGCATTTTGGGGGGCTGAGGAGGGAGGAGTGCTTGAGCCAGGGGTTTGAGACCAGCCTGGGCAACAGAGTAAGACTTCGTCTCTGCAAAAAAAAAAAATTAGCCAGGTGTGGCGGCACCTATCTGTAGTCCCAGCTACTTGGGGGGCTGAGGCAGGAGGATTACTTGAGCCTGGGAGGTTGAGGCTGGGGTGAGTTGTGATCATGCCACTGCAGTCTGGGTGACAGTGACAGAGACCCCAACTCAAAAAAAATTTTTTTGTTGGATGAATGCAGGATTCTTGTTATTAGGAGGAAAATGTCCAACATTCTAATACCGAGTCAAGAGTGGGAGCTGGAGCCAGTGTGAACAAGATGGGCCTTTGGTTGTGGCGAGGCTGGCTGCCTATGGGGTGGAAGCCCGGGGGGTCACTTTCTGGGTGAACACAGGGCTGGCCTCTCGGTCCCTGAGCTCGCCAGGCCTCATCTTCGAAAGTTTGCTTCTTTGTGACCTAAGAAGATTCTGTCATTCTGATCAGGGCCTGCAGCCACGTGTTCACTTACATTTACACAGGCAAAATAAAGCCCTTGACAACATAGACATTTCTGGCAAAAGTTACTTCCTTTCTCTCACTGTCATTACTATTATTATTATTATTATTATTGGAATGGCACAATGAGAAGCAGAAGGATTCTAATCTACATCTGACGGCTATAGCTCTTTGCCTGTTTGCCCCTGTGGAAGGAAACTTTTTTTTAAAAAATTATTTTTTGTAGAGATGGGGAATTGCTATGTTGCTAGTCTCAAACTCCTGGCCTCAGGTGATCACCTCAGCCTCCCAAAGTGCCAGGATTACAGAGGTGAGCCCCTGTGCCTGGTAGGGGACTTTTAAATATCAATGCAATTCTCTGTGAAGGGCTCTTTGCCATGATAGAACGTTCAAGTCAGTCTTCACAAAGCTTTTCATAAAGTCCTTTGGCTAGCAGTTGCTTTCGCTCAATACTCTTCTCACCCACAAACCCTGGGCAACACAGTAAAAGGCAGATTCCCATCCCTCTCTGACTGTGAGAACTGATGGTCTCGGCTATCGGAAAGCCACATTCATTTCAGTACTAGAAACTCTTTACTGGATTTTACAATTTGTATTAATTTGATGAATGGCAGCTTTTTAGAAAACACATCTGAGAACCGCATGGACCTTGTATTTGAAAGCTCAGATAGTAATAAAATGCATTTTTTTCTAGTTAACAATTGTCTTTCTTACATCATCTGCAATCACAAGCATTTGAACAATATCTTATTGAATTAAGCAATAATTTATTTTTGCAATAACATAAGAATGTATGAAAATAGGCATTTTAGGGTCTGGCTCAGTGGCTCAGTGTGTAATCCCCACACTTTGGGACGCCAAGGTGAGGGGATTACCTGAGCCCGTGAATTTGAGACCAGCCTGGGCAACTTGGCGAGACCTCGTCTCTACAATAAATCAAAAAATTAGCCGGGTGTGTTAGCGTGTGCCTGTAGTTCCAGCTACTTGGAAGGCTAAGATGGAAGGATCGCCTGAGTTCAGCAGGTTGTCGCTGGGGTGGCTATGAGTGTGCCACTGCACTCCAGCCTGGGTGACAGAGTGAGACTCCGACTCAAAAAAAAAAAAAAGAAAGAAAATGGACATTTTATTTCCTGATAGCTCACGGGTACAGTGTTTTTCTATGATATTTAAGAAAATGTTTTGGAAGAGATGTGTGCCTCCAAATAAATAAGTCAATAGGACAACTCTCACAGATACTAAAAGGTGTAACTCATATCTATAAAACAATAACTGACCGGGCTCGGTGTCTCAGCCTGTAATCCCAGCACTTTGGGAGGCTGAGGCGAGTGGATTGCCTGAGCCCATGAGTTCAAGACCAGCCCAGGCAACTTGGTGAGACCTCGTCTCTACATTAAAAAATAAAAAATGGCTGGGCATGGTAGCACGCATCTGTAGTTCCGGCTACTCGGAAGGCTGAGGCGAAAGGATCGCTGGAGCCCAGAAGGTCATCACTGGGGTGGCTGTGAGCGTGTGTGCCACTGCTCTCCAGCCTGGGTGAAGGATTGAGACTTCAACTCAAAAAATGAAATAAAATAAAATAAATGAAGTAAAATAAAACAGTAACTGTGAGCCATCCTCCATACTGTGCCCGGCTGCCCCTCTTTGTCATCTTCAAGTGGTCCTTATAGAGAAAGCCCAGCTATAAAAATGATTGGGTTTAGTGCTACCTAGTTACAGTGTGGAATGTCCCTCAATTTTAATAAATTGACGCAGAAATAGTGGACTTGAGGAAATCACTAATAATGAATGGAAGAGGCTTTCTTCTAAAGCATCAAACTTCCCCACTTCCTTAACTGCTTACATTTTAAAATCAATTAAAACACAAATTACTTTGGATAATGCGGAGGCCATTCTGAAACAGATGTTCCCCCCTCAATGAAGAAATTATTAACCACCAAGTAGTTACTCAAGACCACCCACCAATCTCACTTGAATGAGCTCTCTGGATGGGAGTTCCAGGGAGAGGCCAGCATTTACTCACAAAATCAAACAACCCGCATGGAGGATTCTTTCTCATTGTGTAAATACCGAATAGCTTCGGTTTGTCCAAGTCACTTAATACTGTTTTAAAAAGCAGCTCGAAATGCTTGAAGTCCCAGGAGAATGGTGACTTCAGAAAGCCTGCCTTTGCTGGGGATTGAAGGCAGGGGCAGAGTGCGAATTGTTGAATATTCATGGTTATTCACACAGGGAGCTTGGCCAGATGCGCAGGCAGAGGGGAGCAGGGGCTTCTGAAAACGGAATTCATCCAGGGAACAAGAATGCCAACCTCTGCCCTCTCGAGGGTGCCTTGGGACTTTAAAAAGATTGCTTCCCTAACAGATGGGCCCTCAGCATGCACCTGATCATGGAAAAAGCACGTCCAGCTGGGTGCTGACTGCATGCACACCCAGTTCTTTAAAAATGAGCTATTTTTAAGTTTATTTGCTATTTTAATTCTCCTCCCACTCCATCCACAGAAATGAACTTGAATCTTCTGCTTTTCTTTTCTTTCCAGTTTAGGAGTTCCCAATCATTTGATCATATTGCACCAGAATGTCTGGGTTAATCCCAAGTTCATGCTGTTCTTTTTGGTGAGGGAGGGCTGGTGGAGGGTAGGGGGTGGGGGAGCTAGATGGCTGTTTGCCAATTGCAGGTTTAGTTACCAAGAGTAGACAGAAAGGGAGTGTTTCTTATTGCCATACCAAGTTTGGTAAAAATGCCAAGCAAGACTGAAGTTTTCTACATGGGCTCACGTGTCTGGATTTCTTTGGAGCTGTTTTATTTCTTACTCCATTATGATGGAAGATGTGAAACCATACTCCAACACACTGGGCGGAGAGTCACACAAAAAAGATGCCACGGAAAAGCCTAGAGGGGCCACTGTGCTACCCATAGCCCTCTCCAGTTTTCTAGTTACTATTTAACAGAATATATAGTTATTACTAATGAATAGAAAATATATTGTAAGCAGAAACTCAAGAAAGCTTAGGTACAATCCCCAGGAAAGAACTTTAATTCATGTTGTAGAATGCATATTCAAAAAGACCTTGGCATTCAAAAATATCTTGACCTTTCAACAAATAAAAAGAGAAAACAACAGTGATTCAATGAAAGAGACAGTGAAAGGCTCGCACTATGTACCTCTACGTCTGTGTATATGGCAATACAAATTGCTCAGTTCCTAGGCAAACGTAGACCACGAAAGATGGCGCTGAGCTACAAAGCAAAACAAATGACTAACAACCCAAGTCAGTTTCATCTTTTATTATGAATGTCCAAAGTGACAGCATACTGTGAAAGTGTTCGGTTCTCACTGATTAAATTTCGAGAGACCACAGACTACAGCATTCCAAGCACTTTAATTTTTGACAGAGCCAAAACAAATAAAGGAATGATAAAAATATGCTTTTGGGTGTGAAGAGTGCTCATCATTGAGTTTTTTTTTTTTTTTTTCCCTGCAGGTATTGTGGTAATTCCCAAAACGCAAATTCTGATCTGGATGGGTGCAGCAAGCTTTCATAATCTCTGCCTGAATAAGAAGCTGATAAGAAACGTACTTATAAAGTATGTTTACGATACAATGTGGTATGCCTGCTCATTGTCATTGCCTGACTCTCCCACAAGGCTTCTTGTCTACACCTGGGTACCTGCTGGTAATGACAACAGGAGAGGAAGGCTGGAGTGAGATACTCAGAAGACTACAATGGAACCCTGGATTTTCTCAAAGCTGCATTACAATTTTTTTTTTTAAAAAAGGAAAGCTCAAGACTTTCATGGTTTGAGGAGATATCTAATAATCATGGATTAAAGCCACGGGGTCAAGAACCACACGGTCTACACAGATTGGGTTCAAGAAAAAAAGTCTTGGTTTACTGAAGCTATGGATCTAGTCATCTGCAGGTCCAACCCAACATGACGTTCCCCTGAAGGGTTTCCTTGCCATCTGTCCTCTCCGTCACTGGTACTGGATGATGCTATCGTCGGAATGTGGTCGCCACTGATATTACCATCAATTCTGGTCCCGTGGAAGTGCGTATCTCTTACGGATGCAATACTGTTCATCTGAGTGGATCCTCAAAAAGAACAATTATGAACTAGAAACTCATAGAGTTTGTGTTTAAAATTTATAAAATTAAGCCTGCTCCAACAGGTAATAGAGGGAGGCATGCTTGCAACCTCTGGATTCGATCAGAAACAATGCCTGAGGCCACAGAGCCTTCTCAGTAGGTAACGGCGGGGTTCCTTTTAACGCTTCCTTAAATAAGATCCGATGTGATGCACATTAGAACTTTGAAGCACGTCTGTCTCATTTATTTCTACAAGGCCTGGGACACGGGAAGCTGCCAGGACTTCATTCATCATCATCTTGCCTGTTGACAAAAGGAACAATAACGGGTCATCACTGGTCAACGGAATAACTTTTCCTAGTTTTTTCCAAGATAATTTCTAAAGGAGCGGAGATGTCAATACAACAACAAATGTTTCAATGTTCAATGAATTTCTGTGCTCTAAAATGTCAGGAGAGCAGGAAGAACTGGGTTATGCAGTGTTCATTTTCCACCTCATGCTGGAATGGTTCTGGAGAGCCCTGTTCTGGAGGTCAGCAGACCCACGCTCCAGACATGATTCTGCCAAAGACTAATGCAGTCTCCTGACTTTGTTAGTTCTTTCACATATAGACCAAAAGGATTTCCATAGATGGCGTCTAAAAAGAAGGCCATTCAGCGTTTACTCTTTTTTTTTTGAGTCGGATTCTCACACTCTGTCACCCAGGTTGGAGTGCAGTGGCACTGTCACAGCTCACCACAGCCTCGACCTCCTGGGCTCAGGTGATACTTCCATCTCAGCCTCCCAAGTAGCTGGGTCTACAAGCGTGTGCCACCACACCTGGCTAATTTTTTGATTTTTTTGTAAAGATGAGGTCTTGCTAAATTGCCCAGGCTGGTCTCGAATTCCTTGGTTCAAGCAATCCTCTCTTCTCGGCCTCCCAAAGTGCTGGGATTACAGGCATGATTCACTGCGCCCGACCCGTGCTAGCTTTTAATAGGCTCATGCAGTCCTGGCTTCTTAGCTCCTTACAGAGCTCAGCCAAGTATGACCTGTCAGTTTGTCTTGCACAATACCTACACCTGGATGCCTATAGCCCTCATTCAGCTTGGAGTTGAGAACAAGCTGAACTTCCAGAGAAATCTCAGAATATCTATGAGCATCTGAAGTCCATTAAAATCTTAAGTAATAAGCATGACTACACTAGATGGGTATAAAATTCTGAAAATACACATTTTCATATCTTTACATCTTTTATTGTCTTAAGGTATAAGAAGCATCATTTTTTGTCCCTGATAGCTTTCTTAAATTAATAAATAATCGCCTTGGGAGGCTGAGGTGAGTGGATTGCCTGAGCCCGAGGGTTTGAGACCCGCCTGGGCAACTTGGTGAGACTTCATCTCTACAATAAATCAAAAAATTAGGCCGGGCTCGGTGCTCAGCCTGTAATCCCAGCACTTTGGGAGGCCGAGGTGAGGGGATTGCCTGAGCCCGCAGGTTCGATACCGGTCTGGGCAACTTGGCGAGACCTCATCTCTACAATAAATCAAAAATTAGCCAGGCATGGTAGCGCATGCCTGTAGTTCCAGCTGCTTGGAAGGCTGAGGCGGAAGGATCGCCGGAGCCCAGCTGGGAGCGGCCACTGCACTCCAGTCTGGGCGACAGAGTGAGACTGCAACTCAAAAAAAAAAAAAGAAGAAGGAAAATAGTTCCAAAAAGGACAAGGAATAACCCCAAATCTAATAAAATTGGTTACCAGCAGGGGGACAAGGATGAAAAGTCGCTTTAATACACCTAAATATTATAGTTATGGCTTGATCAGTGTTTTATTGAATATAAAAAGAGAATCAAATTTAGGAAAATCAAACAAGCATAAACTATATATCAAGCTAGTGGTGAACCTATACAGAGAGACATTATTTCACCCAACTTTGAAACCTGTTTTTGTTGTCATGCCTAGCCAGATATTAGCTAAACAAAAAAGGACTGCAAAGAAATATTTAACTTCAATAAAGATAGCGGGCGTTAATTGTTGAAGCCGGGTGAGAGAGCTTCATTATGCCGCTTGCTATCACGCTGTCTTCTCTATTTTTGTACATGTTTGAATAATAATAAAAAACAGCTTTTCAAGTAATCTTCTTTATCTAACATTAACATACACACAGACCGAGCAAGAACCCAAGAGAGTGCAAGTTTGCACCAAAGTCAGCCTCAGTCTACACCAAGGTGAATGCCAACATACGATAAGATCTACCATACAAGTAGGCAAAAAGGTGGGGGAAGTGCCCACCCCTGACTTCTACTGCAAAGTAACATACTCGGCATCTCTATAGACTTTACTGTATTCAAATACGTTTTATATTATCTCATTCTGTTCTCACGACAAAAGTGCAGGACGACTACTATGTCCGTTTATAGCTACGGTTAAAGGGTCCCAACTAATCCAAACTCAAATTCCTTTTTTTTTTTCCCTGAGTCAGAGTCTCACTGTCGCCCAGGTCAGAGTGCAGTACAGTTGCACGCTCACGGCCACGACAGCCTTGACCTGCTGGGCTCAGGTGATTTTTCCACCTCAGCCCTCCAAGTAGCTGGAACCACTGGAGCACGCCACCACACCTGGCTCATTTTTTGACTTATTGTAGAGACTTGGTTTCACCAAGTTGCCCAGGCTGGTCTCGGACTTCTGGGTTCGGGTAATCCTCTCGCCTCCACCTCCCAAAGTGCTGGGATTACAGGTAGGGGCCACCATGCCTGGCCAAACTCAAGTTCTTTGACCTCCAAGTCTAGTGGTTTTCACACTGTCTCCCTGAAAGCTATACCAAGAGAGAGAAGTATGGGACAGGGGTGGAGGCCATGAACCTAGTGCCAAAGATCTCAAGTGGTACCTTAAAAATTCATGCCGGCTTATTTTATTCTATAATATACCCATGTTTGTTTTATACAAGAATAATATATTTATGACTTATCAAATAAAACAGACCCACATGTGTAGTCTTGTGGCTTTATGGACGCAGGAATCACAATTCCTTACGCTGGTTTCAGAGGCATTGAATTACACCAGGCTGCCCTGAGCCAGTGTTATCTGTCACCCAGATGCCTTTGGAAGCCCAGGAGGGGAAAAAAAAAAAAAAGGGAGCATCCCATTGTCCAACTAGCGTATCGCTGGTAGCATTCCCAGCTGATAGTATTTCAACTGGCACTGACAAATATACTTTCTGTTGATGTAACTTTTTAAACCTTGAAAATTCTGTCTGGTCTGTTAAATATGACACCTAGAAATGAGGCAGTGAGTACAATGACAAATGAATTTAAATCACATAACGTGGTTTGAAATTGTTCAAAATTCTTTGGGCGCATTTTGGAAAGGGGTGCTTCATGGTTATCCTGAGCACAGAGCTCAGATGTCAAACCGGGAACACAACTTTGCAGCAGCCTATTTCAAAGAAAAGGAAAACAACGCTTACTACTATATTCACTAACAAAATGGCAGCAACTCTGTGCTATTTAAGATAAACTTTTTGATGGTTTTAGAGTTATAGTATGATTGCAAAGACGGCAGAGAGTTTCCAAGTCCCTACAGCCAGTTTCCTCTATTATTAACACCGATATTAGTGCAGGACATTTCTCACAATTAATGAATCCAGGTTGACTTATTACTATTAACACAAGTCAATACTTTATTCAGTTTCCTCAGATATGTCCTTTCCTGCTTCAGGATGCAATTTTGGCTTTCTTTGCATTTGAAACTCAACTACAGGAAGGCTATTTAAGCTACTATAACAAACACAAGCCTAAAAGACTAAAATGCTGCTTCTCATGTCATCCTAAGCCAAAGAAAAATGCAAATGTTGGATGAAACACCAAAAGTCAGCTCTTAAACAAACTAACCTTGATCTAGAGCTCCAAGGCCACCACTTTGGAAAACTCACCCTTCTCAGACATGTAACAAGTTTCCCTGTGTGAAAAGTTGGTGAGTCGGAGCATGAAGATCGCTGTTCTGGATGTCGGTTTCAATTCTCACCCTGGCTCAGCCATGCCAAGTTTGTGCATGTGTCGTTTAAATGTCTTTTGGGGGCCTGGAATTAGAACCCAACGGTGTGCAAGCCGTTATCCCATTCTCAAGGTTAGTTTAAGGAGTCAAGAAGCCAACCAACAAAAAGTTAACCTTGAAGATTTCAAGGAACAAAGCAGGATGACAATAAAAGGTGTCAGAAATGCATGCATGATTAACTAGAAAGTGAATTAATTAAACAGGCAAAAATTGCCCTAAGAACAGAACTGCATCGGAACGGATTAGAAAGTTAACCTTTCCAAGCTAGTTTCTTTATCTCCAAAGAGAAGGTATTAGACTAAATTAACCTTGAGATCTTGTCCTGTTTCTAAAATTCCACAATTCCTTTTGATTTCAGCCTCCAACAGCACAGTGAGGTAAGCAGCACAGGTCTTCCTATCCTAGCCCCATCAGAGAGATGAGGAAATTGGCCCAGGCCCTGTCCTCAGCCCCAGAGGAACTCTGGGACAACATGGCCACCACCAGGTTTCCCACCAGCTCTGAGAGCACCTTCCGCCACAAATGAGGGAACTCCGCCTGCCCCACAGTGCAAGATGAAGCCTTTCTTCAGGCAGTGGATACTAGCAAACCACCCAGTAACTATCTACCACGTCATTTACTTAGCGGTATTAAAATAAGACACAATCTGAACTTGAAAGAAATATATTTTATTAAAGCAATGCTATGTAATTCATAGGCTCTACTAATGTGTAATTCAAATCAAGCTCCACTGAACACTCTTTACAAAAGCAACAGACATTTACCCCTTATGGAGTATTTCAGATTTTCCATGGCACTTCTTATTCTGTACATCTTTTCAAGTACAGTTTCTCAACCTTCTGTCAGTAGTCAACCACTACGAGCGCTCTGAGCTAGATATCTGCAACTGGCAGGAGCCGTCCTGTGCAGTGTAGAAACCGGACCAGCATCAGGGTCTCTTCCCACTAGGTGCCAGGAGTACCCACTTGCCGGCCTCACGCCCCACCTCCAACCCCACGAATTGTGACAACCAAAAATGCCTCCAGATACTGCCACATGTCCCCTGTGGGAGAGGGTGCAAAATTGCCACTGAGTGAGAACCACTGCCTTGAAGCAATTCAGGATGTGGATAAATCTAGTAAGATTTCAACAGCAATGTAAGCTTTCAGTGTGGATTAAATGAATGTTTTCTAAAAACCTTTTATTAACTATAGAAACCAGCATTTGTCTCAGAAAATATAATCACTACGGAAGACGGAAGAAGCAAAATCATGGCTTCCCCTTTCAACAGTTGTAATTAGTGCTGCTTAGAACAATAAATATAATGTATAAATTTAATAACTCCCTAGAAACGAGGAATTTGAATCAGAAATCACTCTCAATCCCTTCCATCCCAAGATTCTAAAATAAACACCAGATTCTACCATGAGCAGCCACATCAATCAGGCATGAGGCAGAACTTGGTCTGGGCAAAAAGCCAACACGGACAGCCATGACCACTGTGTGTCACCAACTCCCCCACATTCTGCCTCAGAGGACACGTGCTCCCCGGGGACTGTTTTGCCACCAGCAATTAAAACAGGCCCCATTCCCTAAAAGAAAGTTAAGGCCTGGGAAAAGGAAAGACCTAGCTGGGAAGGCTTTACCTAATAAATGCTCCAGGCTGATACCCCAGGTTCTCAGATCACTCTCCTTAATTTGGGATTGAGGGCAGAGCAGAAGCCATCAACAATCAACAGTTAAACAGGATTAGTTCCCAAGGGAAATCTGAGTGACTGCAGATGGAGGCCATCTGATTTTTAAAAACTGGTTTGAAAAGTCCGTTAACGTCATAAAAAGAGACATTTCTCATTTGGGCAGCTATGAAAGCTACTTGTCATCTTTTTTTAGGTACCAACATGAACATGTAGAAATCACCATCACCGCATATCTAGATCCAAAGAAAATAGCTATCTGCTCTCTGAGGTGCAAGGCCATCCAGACAGCTCCTTCCTTTGTGGGAGTGCCCATGAGTGTTCTGGTAGAAAGGTGAAACAGACAGGTGATTGCCAAAGAGACCCAGGCAGACATCAGCTGTGGCTGGGAGCAGTTCATCACCCGCCACCACCATCACCAGGAGAGAGTGCAGGGAGGTGCCCCTCCCTAAAACAGGCCTGAGGGCATGGTTCCCCAAAAGGTCTTTGGATTCCTTGAGCCCTCCACCCATGATGTTCTTCTGCCTACAGTTTCTGTCTTCTGTTAAATGGCTTTGGTTCCACCTCATGTATCCCAGCCCAAATTCCACCCAAGAGAAAGAGCACACATAAAGAGAAAACTGACCATGCCCAGTTCCTGCAGGTGGGCATGTGGCTGGCAGGGGATGAATCACACGGGAGGACCGCAGGGTTCCACTGGCGAGGGACTAACCAAGCTCAGTGTTAATCAAGGCATAGAATCATTTACATTAAAGATCATTAACCAGGAGCTCAGGCCCTTTGGCAAGAGGTGAGAGTTCACAGGCTGAAAAAAATGCACTTGGAGAAAGCCGCAGCCTCTTGTTACCAAAGAGAGGTTTGGGTCATTTCAGGAGAAGGACACGAAAATGGTGAGGACAGAGGAGAACCGGAGAACCAAATGCGGGCATTCTGGGGAGGGGGAACATGGTTCCTTCTTCCACAGTTTTTTCCAGCCGTGGCTGCATTTCATTCCCTCGGGTTTATGTTCTGTTCCTTCTTCGCCCCGTGGGGTGTAACTATCACCTCGCGTGCAAAGTGCTTCCAGGTAAAGAATTCTAAACAGGTAAGGAATTCTAAACAGGTGAGGTTTGTGGCATTTGCCTGGCCAGTTTTCCATGTCTCAATAGAAACATCTCCTTTTAAGGTGACGGTTTAGGTTCTACCATTTCAAATCCCACACAAAGAGGAAGGTATGTCCCAATTCACCAAACTGCTGTGCTGTTTCTCCCACACCCAGGGACCCGGTACCACACAATTCTCAAGCAAAACAAGTCACCATCAAGCAAACAGGGTCACAAGTTCAATTTCACACATTATAAGCTGCCACGGTTTTGAAGATTTCTGACAAATGTTCTTTTTGATATGCTTCAAGTTTCGGCACATGTTGGGCTTCTTCCTCCTCGGTCACCCCACGCCCCACCTCACCCCCCCCCCCCCCCACCCAAACACCACCACCACCACTTTTTCTAAGGCAGCCTGGGAGTTTCTCATTGTTTATAGAATCACTCAAAAAGAGCAGGCCCTGCCCTGCCCTGCCCTGGTTTTTCCGTTCCAGTATTACATAATTCAATTTTCCTCAAATTAGGTATTTACCATAGAGCATTCTATGTGACTGATGTTTAAAAAAAAAAAAGAAAAAGAAAAGAAAAGCCCACTCTCACTGCTAGTGAGATTAAGATCAAATGGAAAGACAGGCCATTCCTGGAGATCAATGTCCATGTTTTAACATAAGTCCTCTTTAACTTAAAGAAAATCCAAGTGCCAGTCTTATTTTCTCTTAAAGAGAATAAAAGTTTCTATGTTTGAAGGGTGACGAATGTAGGAAAAGACGATGAATAATAATCTAACTACAAGACACCTAATCTACAATTTTTAAAAGTTCCTAACTGAACATCTAGCCATATAAGAGCAAAACGATTTTATCTGTGTGAACACGTGTGAAAACTAAAGTTAGGAGTCATGTGACTCAGCCCCAAGCGTTTCCTGTAAAGGTTATAGAACAAATGGGGAAAGTGTGTGTGTATCCCAGGAGGTAAATCCGAAACAATCAAGGAAGTACACCTGTCCCATCACGACCTAGCCGGCTGTACTAGCCACGCTTTAAGCTGAACTTAATACACAAGGAAGGCTAAAAAGAATAAAATTTTAAATAAAAATATCTGTCCTCATTTCACCTGGGATTTTGTACCAGATTTCCGAACCCTGTCTGACAGATCCCTTCACTGTGTCTATTTTTGACATCTCAGGAACACAATGATGACAAATGCAGTAATTGATGCATGGGGGGAGGGGGCGCAGTACATTATCTGTGCAATTTTTCAGTGAACTACCCTGGAAAAAAAAGAGGTTTCAAACAAGATGACAGAGGTTAAATACCTAAGGAATTAAACATTTTCCCTGTGCGCCTTTTGGTTTTTAAAGCATGCCCCCCGCCCCCCAAAAAATGTTGGATGGACATCAAAAAAGAAAGAAAGTTCAAATAATCCCCTAAATCCTGGCACATTTAGGTTAAGGCTGATGGATTTGTCATAAGAGAACATTCTCTTGAGGCTGGAGGCACAAATCCAGTAACAAGGAAAATGGAACCTTTGGTGGCACTTACCCGATTCCAGGCAGGAAGCGCTCCTTTGAAAAGGGAGCGAGGAGAGACAGGCAGGGCTAGATGCAGATGGTCTGTTTCCCCTAACAACAGCAACAGCGAAGAGAAATCCTGGTGTCCGCCAGCTCCCTGCCTGCCAGGTAATCAACAGCCCGGAGCGGGAGGCGCCGTGCTCTGGGAGGTGCCACGAGGGGAGGGCTCGGCGACAGCTCCCGCCCAGGTGGATCCCGGAGCAGCCGCCCAGCCGCCCAGCCACCCACCCCGGCACCCTCGTGGGGTGGAAGCCAGTCTGGGCTGGAGGGTGCTGCGGATGGCTGCCTCCCTCAAAGCAGAAGCAAACTCAAACGTGGGCAAGGGGGAAGCGTGCCCGAGCCTATAGGAGGAACTCGGTGTAGTCAAGAGACACACAAAAACCCAATCAGGCCACAGCCCCACGATCCTGCCCCTGCCCCGCGGCAAAACAACACTGTGAAAGTGAAGGGCCAACTCACGTAGGCAGTGTGCACACCTGGCTCTGCTGGGGTGCGCCTGGGAGCTCAGGGATCCACCCCAAGACCTATGGAATGCCCCTTTTTGAAAACGAATGGCATTTTCCTCTAAATGTCCATGCCAGTGCTAAAAGGACAAATATTCAAGGGAATAAGGAAACCCCCTCTGTCTAAATAACTGCTCCAATGTCCTCATATATATGGGATGAGCCCATATTTTCATCAGCCACAACTAGCTTCAGATTCTCTCTCCACTGTACTTGAGCACGAACAAAGCATCTTGACCTGTCCCACCTCCAGCTTCCACATCCGTAAAATGGAGCCTTAAACCCTCCTTCATGGGCTGCTGAGAGGCATCGACGAGATCATGGCTGTTTTAGAGACCAACAGTCCTCAAGCCTTGGTCCCGTCTACATTTAATGACCTTTCAGAGTTTGAGGCTCTAATAAAAGCATTGTCCTAAATCAGGCATGGGCACCCCTTTCACCTTTTCAGATCTTCAAAAATAGATCCAATGCATATCCAACAGCAAAAGATGTGTCTCTTTATTTTTTAAATCAATTTCTCCAACAGATTAGGGAGGCCAATTTTAAAATCATTTTTTCATACAACAGCCAGAGACAGATTCCAAGACCCCCTTCAGCCCGAATCCTGCCGGGGACAACCGAGTTGCAGCCCAAGGCGGAGAGGGTTTCTGTTCTCAATTCCGTGTGAATTCTCATTTCAAGGCCAAGGACGAGCCCACCTTTAAGAGCCAAGAGTGTTGAAGAAAAGAACAGGCTCTTTATTGGACCAGAAAGTCTTTTTCTTTAATGCTTCCTTTGAAAAGGCAATGCTTTCTTACAGTGGCCATTTGCAGCTTACTTATATCACCATCTTTAATAAGAATGATCAGGTTCAAGGATTATCAAGTGACCTTCCTTGGGAGGGGGAGACCCAGCTTCCCACCTGGGGCCAAGAAGCTGCTGTCACCATCTGGTGGTGGCTCCTGCATATTACAGCCTTGCCCGCCTCGATCCATTCTCCAAGACACAGAGCCTCGGCATTCCTGCTTTATTACATCTACCAACCTTTGCTCTTTCCCACCAGATCTTCTTTCCAACCTTCATTCTTTCCCAGATTCGTGATCGGGCCTCTAAATCCACGACGGAGGACAAAAGTTCTGTTCCTCCCTACCCGCCTAAGAGTGATGTTGCGGTGACAGAGAATGAAATTCCCAGCCAGGCTCGGGGGCTCAGCCTGTCATCCCGTGCCTTGGGAGGCCGAGGTGAGTGGATTGCCTGACCCTGCGGGTTTGAGACCCGCCTGGGCAACTTGGCGAGACCTCACCTCTACAATAAATCAAAAAATTAGCCGGGCGTGGTAGCGCGCGCCCGTAGTTCCAGCTACTTGAAGGCTGAGGCGGAAGGATTGCCGGAGCCCAGCATGTCGAGGCTGCGGTGGCCGGGAGCATGCCACTGCACTCCAGTCTGGGAGACAGAGTGAGACTCCAACTCAAAAAAATAAAAAGAAAGAAATTCCCAATGCACGTGGGAAAGAGAACTAAAGAGCCAATATGTTTCCGGAGTGTAACAGCCAAGAGCCACTACTGCTGAACAATATGAAGCAGGTGTTTCCTCTAAGTGAAGTGAAAGGACCAGCTGAAGACCCGGGGACTATGAACAGACAGTCTTTGAGCTGGGTCTTCATCAGTGAACAGTACTTGGCTGGGCTCAGGCAAATTGTTCTGTGTGCTGGCAATAATGGGGTACCTACAGAAACCCAGAAGAAACTTAGCATATTCTTAAATTTAGTCTTTTTGCCTCAGCATAACCATTAGAAAGCATTTAGACATTCTACTACAGAACAAGCAGCAGCCTGTCCCATCCCCCCTCAGCAAATCTCCATCAGATGCAAGACCAGGACAGCCATTCGTGGTTTAGCATAGTAATCTCTAGTAAACTTTTAGGTTCCTTGTCAAGGCCAAAGATCAAAGATCCTCTTTGGCTGGCCAAAGTCATAAAAGTGATAATATGACCACCTTTGGTCAGGGAGTCTATAAATTACAAGTCTCTAGCAGGAACCCCGTTAACCTAATCAGCCCTTTGAGACCTACCTGACACAAATAAACCCCACCACGGCAGCAATCATGTGACTAACCCACCCATCTGCCTGCTGTCCATCACCTGACGTGGGTACCTGCGCTTACCTGCCCCTTTGTGATGCCGTGGAGCAGACCACCACCCAATCACCTTAATGATCTTCCCCCATCAAGGGGAATGGTTGAAAGAACTCAACCACAAGCAGCCATGGGCCATTGCCTTGTTAGACCCTGGTGTGGCCATGTGCTCTTTGAGCTATGGCTGTCGCCAGGCTTCCTGGCTTTGGTCCCCTCCCCCACCTTGAGGAGGTGAATCTTCTCTCTCCCTTCTCTTTCTCTCTCTAGATAGCTTTAAAACTTTTCTTTCTTTGCCTCTCTCTTTGGGTTGCAAATCTTTGTGTTTCTCGGATCTCTGGTTACCAGTGCTTTGCCTCCCTTGCTACCCCTCACCCCTCCAACATGCCCGCCACCCTCACCCTATCTGTACCCTAACAGCCACCAATCAGGTGCCCCAGGAGAAATGTTCCTAAGCCTCTTCACTCTTCCTAAGCCTTCATCCACCCCTGGTGAATATATCCAGGTCCAGCAGGTGCTCAAAGGCAGGTGTCAACCTTAGAAGAAAATTACCAGAGGCTGTGAAGGTCATGGAAAAAAGAAGACAATGGAACATTTGTGTTTAAGCGGTGTCACTGGGCTACTCTCTAAAATGACACTTGTCGTTTCTCAGAAAGTTCTAGGGGAAAGACAATAAATCTGGGATTTACAGGCAGCTGTAAAAAGGCCTGGGTGCCCAGTTGGCAAATGTGTCTGCACGTCGTAGCAGCATCTGTTTGCAGTATGACAGAAGAGGGTGTCTCTTTTAGGTACAAAGGAAGACAGAAATTATCAGAACTTTAGGTCACATAAAAGGTCCTTTTACCCACATGATCCCTGTATGTTATCTGCATGCCTGTAAAATTAAGTATCTGATTGATACTTAATTTTACAGCAGAATAATTCAAGAGGTAAACTTTAGTTTTCCAAACAGATGCACGCTCTCATGCAGAAAACAGTCCAAAGAAAAGGTTCCTATATGAAATAGCTTGTATCAGTCCTCACATCTGACCTTACACACACCTCTTACACTGCCCTTGCTCTCTTCTTAGCCATTTTGCTTTAAAAACAAACAAACAAACAAGCAAAAAAATACAACTCTGCAGTCATCACTAGTGTATGTCCAGGGCCACACAGGCTTGTGCTATGTTGGAACATGACAATATCCAACTTGGATATCTGTTGTTTAAAATGATCAGAAATAAGGAAAACAGGCAGAAAGGTCTACACATTAAAGGATCCTTTTCTTTTTTTCTTTCTTTTTTTTTTTTTTTTTGCATTTGGAACTCTATGGCCTATGTTCAAGTGCCAGGCTGAGCTCAAATTAGCAAGTGATGATAAATTCCTGGAGGCCCAGAACTCTGTGCTCTGCGTCTCCCAGTACAATGCCTTTCAACCAAAACAGATGGTTGCTGAACTCCACTGAAAGACAGTACCTGTGGGCGCATTGCCATCACCACCAGCGAACCCAGCAGAAGGCACTGACACTTGTGTTCCGCTAGATAGAAGATGGACTCTGTACACACTGAAAGCATGTCAGAACAGCCAGGAAAAATCATTAAAGTGAGTGTCAAAGGCCCAATGTGAATCACTAAACTAGATCGACCAGGAATCAGGAGACATCAGAGTGAACCCTAATGATGTCCATAACCACCTTCTTGGCTTAAGACGATTTTACATGTTACCCTTTCAGAAATCAGCAAGCCTGTCTCACAGAAAATAACAAGGAATTTCTCTCCATTGTCTCCCCCGTTACTAAATTAATGATGTACCTTGCACATAGTCCGTAGTGCCTGAGGACCAAGGAATCATTCCTGATCTTGAACAATGCATTTAATATCTTGGTTTCAGAATGCCCATATGTTATGGTGACGGCTCTTATGCTGCAGTTTTATGATCCGGGCTCCCCTACTTAGGAACCCATGCTTGAAAAGTCACCTTAAGTGCTATCTCATTCAGCAACTATTTACCAAGTATTTATAAACCTTGTCAGCACCGGGGTTTCCCAGAGGAAAGGCCTTGTTGGGGCCTGCCTCTCATCACAGCCAGGTGTAACTCATCAACGCCTGCCATCTGTGCATACAATTTAGCACTTTGGTTACACACTTTGGTTCCACTGTTGGTACACTAAGTTCTAGCTTAATTGTGGTGGTTTTGTAACGAGTCTATTTCACCAATAAAATGTTCAGCTGTACAAAATAAGGCCAATCAATGTCTTCCTTAGTAATTTACCAGTTATACTGAAGCAAGATTTCAGACAGACTCAGTCCAGGGAACTTAGCTGCAAAACCCAAATAAACAGCAACTGCCTCTGAATTCTGAAACAGTGACCACCAAAGGCCAGGTCCTTGAGCTCAGAGCTTCGCCGACTGGCTGTAACACGATTCTGAACAAGCTTCATTACGAAGCCTCCCATTACAGAGATTAAGCCTCTAACCTGCAATAAAGTGTGTCAAACAGTATTATGCCTCTCCTACAGAGGCCAGACACACCTAACATCAGAAAAGAGGGAAACTATTCAATGATAACAAATGGGAATGAAAACTCTCAGTCAGCCGGGCTCGGTGGCTCAGCCTGTCATCCCGCGCCTTGGGAGGCCGAGGTGAGCGGATTGCCTGAGCCCGTGGGTTCGAGACCCGCCTGGGCAACTTGGCGAGATCTCATCTCTACAATAATCAAAAATTAGCCGGGCGTGGTAGCGCGCACCTGTAGTTCCAGCTCCTTGGAAGGCTGAGGCAGAAGGATCGCCGGAGCCCAGCAGGTTAAGGCTGCGGTGGCCGGGAGCGGCCACTGCACTCTAGTCTGGGCGACAGAGTGAGACTCCGACTCAAAAAAAAAACAACAAAAAACTCTCAGCCACTACAATCACCAACATTCCATTCAGAAATCAGTTTGTAATGATAAGCCCTTTCATTTTATTTTTATAGACAGGGTCTCACTATGTTGCCCAGGTCTTGAACTCCTAGCCTCAAGCATTCCTCCCACCTCAGCCTCTTTAAGTGCTGGGATTATA
>CAUYQG010078629.1:0-31004 GCA_963574415.1 Tarsius wallacei | reverse complement strand
GTCGCCCAGACTGGAGTGCAGTGGCCGCTCCCGGCCACCGCAGCCTTGAGCTGCTGGGCTCCGGCGATCCTTCCGCCTCAGCCTTCCAAGTAGCTGGAACTACAGGCGCGCGCCACCATGCCCAGCTAATTATTTTTGACTTATTGTAGAGTTAAGGTCTCACCAAGTTGCCCAGGCGGGTCTCGAACCTGCAGGCTCAGGCAATCCACTCACCTCAGCCTCCCAAAGCGCGGGATTACAGGCTGAGCCACCGAGCCCGGCTGCCTTTTATTCTTCATCGGAAAATTTTCTATCTCCTCTCCCAAATTGTAAATTATATATCCAATTGTGTATTTGTCTGTTACTGTACTGAACTAGGGGTTTGATGTAGGTAGTGTTTACCTGTTTTGTTCACTATTTTAATTAACTCAGTGCCCACCTTTGTACCTATTTAATAAATATCTGTTGAAAGGATGGATGGATAGATGGATAGATAAATGAATGAGTGCTACAGCTCAAATACAGTTTCTTTTATGTAGAAAGGAATGTATAGCCCCTTAAGAAAAAGCATGTGCACATAACAATTTCATGTTCACTAGTGTTTCTAATATTTTTGTGTGTACATCCATGAAGATCTGTTGTGGCCATTAATCTGTGAGCACCCTGAAATGAGGGATCAGCTGTTACTCCACTGCTTCCCCCTCCACTGTTAGCATGGTCTCCTGCACTTGTAAGTGTTCAGCATACATTTGCTGAATTGAAACCAGAATGTGCTAGTTTACTGGGATAGATAATTTGATAAACTAATTGCTGTTATTGAGTGAAAATGGCTTAATGTGCTGTTCTTCCTGGTTAACATTTTTGCATATATACAGGAATCTCCTGTTAAAAAATTATTAGGTGACTTGAACGGTTGGGATCCGGGGTCCTGAGATGGAGAATTTTTGAGATAGGCACATTTGATAACCCTTAAGTCATTATGTAGGCAAATGTCTGTCTAGGCATAGACTTGGTCTAAATATGCAAATGGAAAATAGTGAAAGCTGCCGGTTGCTGAGCTTTTACTATGTGCTGGGCACTGTGCTAAGCATTTCATATTTGCATTTGCTCTCTTTGAGTAATTCTCACTATACTTCCATAAAGGTGATATTGTCTACCTCCTTTCTACAGAGAGAGAAATAAAGGCAGAGAAAATAGGTAATTTCAACAAGGTCACTCAGCTAATAAGAAACTCTGTTGGTATTTGAACCTGATCTGCCTGCCTCCACATCCTCTTAAGTGGTACCCTGTATTTACTGCCTCCCAACAGATTGTTGGGTTGCCCTGCTGTGTTCTCTATTGCACAGTTTGGGGAGGGAAGATATTATGATGATGTGATCAAAGCTAATGCAGACAGAGCCTACTGTATGCAAGCAGAATGTTAATGCTCAACCAAATGGGGGAATTGCTGGAAATATGCCAATACCAGGTGGAAATGAAGGTAGACAAAGAGCACAAGTGGAATATCACCCAGGCAGGGCAAAGGCAGGATGAGATAGAGCCAAAGTATTTGTCCTGATGGAAGAATTGGAAGCAATAGTTTTCTTTCTGGATGGGTTGGAGTAAATGCAGAAGCTCTCACCCTCTTCTTCTGTAGCCTGGCCACGTGTTTATGGTAGGGGTAATTTGTAGTTTTTTTTTTCTACCCTAATTTGATTTTCAGGTTTATAGAATGTTTTTAAAAATAGGAAAGTTAGATATTTCTTCTTCAGTTCTTGAAAGCAAATAATTAAAAACGTTAGAGAATATTTGCCCTTGATACTCAAAGAAATCTGTGAAGGGGTGAGTGGTGAAATAAAAAAGTTGTCTCATACACTGAATATTTAAATATCCTATACTTCTATAAGGATAGAAGTTTCTTCTTTTTTTTAGTGATAAAGTTTTATACTACAATTCTTGGTTTAAATTGCTGTTGAATTTATAATTTAATTTGTTATTTTGAGTGATTTGAGAGTGGGCTAAAATACCAACTAACTACTGGGAAGGCATGATGGTTTGGGACATATGTTGACAAATGTTTGCCCAAGGCGAAGCAGTTCTTGAAAGGAAGCTACACTTTAATTAAAAGCTATGTCTTTTATAACTCCACATTTGTTTGTCTTTAATGAAAGTTTAGATAAAGGGGTTTGTTAATTATGTATCTGTCTCCCAATGTGGTCCTTTTCCATTTGCTTTCGTTATCATGGCTTTTTCCAATTTCACTTAACTGATTAGAGCATAGTAAATATTGTGGGTTATTAAGGGTTATAGCAGTCAACCCTTAGTAATTAGAAAAAAATACTTAACTAATTAATGCAACTATCTGACCTCAATGTTGAAGTGTCTTGAGGTCACACGGTGAGATGGTCTGTAGGTAAAAGTGGAGAAAAATAGAGGGCTCTTCAAATCCATGAAAGCTATTCATTTTGATTTCTGATAAGTAAAATAAGTAAACTTTTGGTTCAAACGAGGTTCAGTTGTTAGCAGAGTACTAAATGTTTGACAGATAAGACATGAATAAGCATATATCATACATAATAGCCAAAGGCATTTCAGATGGTTCTTTTAAAATGTGTAGGGCTTTAAAAAAATAAAATGAATATGCCTATATATAAAATACAAGAAATATTAAAATTGATACATACAAAAACACAAAAAATATTAAAATAAAAATAATCTGTAATGTCATGTTCCAATGATAGTTGCTTTTTAATATTTAAGTATAATTTTATATGTATCTTTGTGTCTAGATGCACATATATTTATTCACAATCACGTATATTAATTGGGATTATGATATACTTGTATTTATTCATATAAATATATATTCATTTATATATTCAGATTTAGATGGTTAGGTCTTTTCTGTTTTCTTATCTTATTTTGTATCTTATTAAGATACAATGAGTAATTCCATTGGTGAGGATTCTTTGGTGGTTAGCAACAGAAACTTACTTTGACTAACAGAACTAAAAAGGGAGTTTATCTGAATGATTGTTGGATGCTCAAAAGTTGAAGGACCCAGACTTAGGGCATAAAATTAATTCCAAAAGATGTTGATTGCAAAACCTGTTTGAC
The DNA here is from genome assembly GCA_963574415.1 of Tarsius wallacei. Lineage (NCBI taxonomy): Eukaryota > Metazoa > Chordata > Mammalia > Primates > Tarsiidae > Tarsius > Tarsius wallacei. The sequence continues at coordinate 27,929 of CAUYQG010078629.1, read as the reverse complement.
AGTTTCATTCAACTGCTCCTTCTGTAGTGAATAAATTCTGAAAAACTTGAGCCTTTCCTAAAAGGAATTCCAGGGAGAGTATGTCTAATTGGCCAGACTTAAATGAAGGGTCCTACCCTTAGCTAAAAGGGAGTGAGGACTGGGACACATTGATAAGCAGTCCAGACTGTGTTCAAAAGAAAAATATAGTTTCTCTAAAGAGAAGAAATGTTACTGAAAAAAGATATTTGCCATCATGACTTCCTAACTATTTTTTGGTCATTTTTGTCTTTAATAAGATTTTGAGTTCCTTTAGGGTAGTGATTCTCTACCTGGGGGTGATTTTGTGTCCTAGGGAACATTTGGCAAACCTTTGGCAAAGTCTGGGTACATTTTTTTCAAAACTGGGGGCATTGCTACTGGTGTCTAGTGGATAGAGGATGGAGATGCTGCTAACCATCCTGTAATGCACAGGGCTTAACTCTATGACAAATAATTATCTGGTTTCAAATGTCAACAGTCTTGAGGTTAAGAAACTCTGGTTTAGGTAAACATTTACATGTTTTACTTCCCTTTCAGTCCCCATATGACTTGGTAGAATTTATAGACCCTTTCTGCCATATTACCATCCCAACTCTACTTTCAAGGAAGAGAAATGGCATAACATTATATATAATCCAGAATTCTTTACTAAAAGATAATTTTTAAAAATAACATACTTTTATTTATTTATTTTTTATATTTTATTTTAAAGGTGTATGTGTGTGTGTGTGTGTGTGTGTGTGTGTGTGTGTGTGTGTGGCACAATTCAGGATTAGGTATATAAGTAGACATCATATAGATAAAGTTTGGACCTCCCTTTGGTACCCACTTTGCATGGTTTGAGATCAGGTAACCTAATTGATGTCGTGTCCCTCCCCAAACCCCGGCAGTATCCCACTACTGCCAGTCCCTAAAAGAGAAATTTTACTGATCAGAAAGGGGAGAGATCAACATTGATCAAGGTAATCTGAAGTTTTCCTAAACATGGTATGTACAAGCTGGCTCCAATTAGCAGATAAATTTAGAGAAGTGAGGATAAAAGAGATTGGGAAGACATGGAATTTCACCCTTATAGGATAGATTGTGACTAAAAATATGGCAGAAAGGAACAATTATAGGAAACATCAGAAGGGTGTGGAACCAGACTAGTTAAATAATATATTTGGGTAATATTGAGAGAAAATTCTGACTAAGTAAGAGAGAGGGTACAAATGTTGGTGACTTCAGGGGACAGAGAGGTGACATAAACAAATAAAACTGGATAGAATATGACATTAAGCATGGTGGAAAATGTGGGACCACATACCTTGTCTACAGAGGGCAGCCCTTACTCATTCTAGGCAGTTATTTCTTCCTAGAAATATGATCTCAGTATTTCTAGGTCTTCTGAAACTGAAGGTGAAATTCTGGATTTCATATGTCCTCTTTCAATTTGCAAATACTACACATAAGTTATACATTTCTCATTAGCATTCTACAAGACAAATAAAGCACAGTGGTGAGCCAAGTTTGATCTTTCTCCACCCATTTGGCTTCTGAAATAAGCTCTGCCCAGATTATCAAGTCTCTTGCATGTATGCCAAGGGAGAATTCAGATGTACAGGCTTATAGACTTTTAGACCCAGTGGAAGCCTCGTGTAAACTAGCTTTAAAAACATTTATTTATCCCTTACTTTTACTTCCCCCTTCAAAGCAGAACTTCTTTCACAGTGAATATGCATGTGTACCCCCTGAATCTAAAATTCAAAATTTAAAAATAAAAAGGGGGGGCTGGCTACTGCACATTTACTCCCAAGTCAGCTTGTGCTGCTGCCAGCTTTTGCCTGTCTCATGGCCACTGCCCTTGGTGCCGTGGCAATCTTTCTGCAGGGCTGAACCCCCTGCTAGAGCCCACCTCTCTCTCTTCATTCTTCTCAAAGCATCACTAAGCCAGGCTGTGTGGTAGAGCAGACTTTTGGGGATGGTTCCATGGGCATAAAAGAGAATTTCAGTTGAGGGGCAGAAGAATGTCTTAAGGCACAAGAGAATGGACTTCAGCTAGGCTGCTCAGTTGTGGATCTCAGCTCTGCCTCTTACCATCTGACTGTGACTCTTATAGGGCACTGTGGAGGTTAAGTCAAGTTAGTGCATCGAACATGTTTAGGACATCATTACTAAAAATACATCAGCCCATCTCCACTGAAAATCATTTCTTGATGACCACATTCCCACAAGTATCTAACTTTTGTCATAAATTTGCATCCTTTTTGCAAACATTTCCTTTCTTTCTGGTCTTTTCATCTCCCGCTACCTCATGTCTCATCTGCATTCTCTTTAGTTTTAGTCAGAAAACAACTCCATATTCTTCTCCTTGGTATTTTACTTCATCCTTTCTTTCAAGACCAGGGTACAAGAGTCCTCACTTTCTGCACTCAAAGTGGGTTATTGGAGTTGGAATATTTGGTCGCAGGTGATACCAGACCTGGTTCAAACAGGCTTTTTTTTAAAAAAGTAATTTCTTTGGCTCTTGTTACAAAAAAGGTAAAGCTGTGGTAGAATTGATGACAAACATGGTTTGGTCCTGAACTGGCAGTGTTACTAAAGCCCTATGGTTTGTTTTTTTTTTAAATCTACCATCTTTCTTCTATAGTTCTGGTTTATCCTAAGCCCAATTCCTTTTATGGTCCTCCAAATGACTGTTACTTACAAGTCACATTCTCATTAGGAGTGTCTTTTTTCCCAGCAAAATCATAAAACTCTCGTTTTTGGATCTTCTCACCTAAATGTCCATCCTGCACCAATTACCGTGGCCAGATAAATGAAATGCACTGATTGGCTTAGCAATGCCATGTGCTCTGTCTTTAGAGGTGGGTGGCATTAGAGAGTCCCTAGAACCCTGGGGACCACAGATGGTAAGGAGTGCTGTCAGAAGTAGGACAGGCCACAAGCATATGTTCATAACCGGGACCCCAAAAGTATTATTTTAGATCAGTGCTTCTCAAATATGAGCTCACAGAAGAATCCTGGGTCCTTTCCCTGAATTTCTCATTCAGTAGGTCTGAAAATGTTCGTTTCCAGTGAGTTTCCCAGATGATGCTGATGCTAACAATCTAGACACAGCACTTTGGAAACCACTGAATTAGATCAAACCAAACCAACCAACCAACCAATCAAACAAATAAACAAACAGAAAAACAAGCCAAGATTATCACTAAAATTAATTCAGGGACTCCCTTTGAGGTCAGAAGTAGCTATCTTTTGTAGTAATTTAAAACCATGTTTCCTGTTTTCTTTGTTTTTTCCTTCCCAAAACTAAAGTCATCTGGTCCAGTTGTGAAAACATATCCATAGAGGTGGTTTGACATTTCAAGATCCCATAGGTACTTTGTGTCCAATCTTAGAGTAGTTCTCTTCTCACTACATCATGCTGTCTTTACAGAATGGGCGATGGGAGCCATTTTAGAGCATTTTAAAGAAAGCATCCTAGTAGGAGACTGGTATTATAGGAACACAGCAGATGTTCAGAGAGTAAATGCAGCAGTTTGGGTGCTCCCTCCTATAGCCAAGCTTTAGGTGGAAATAGGATTTGTACCTCATCTCTGAGATGCATCTTTCCTCCTGTGGGCAAAAATGGTACCCTTAGGCTGCTGGGGACACATTCAGCTTTCTCTTCTTAAATGCCGGGCAGACAGCAGAGGTTGGATGTCCCACTTTTGAACAGAGGTTAAGCCTGAAAACAGGGCACCTTAGAGAGATTGATTAAAAAGTAGCCATTCACCTTTCACCAAGGTGAGTATTAAAGGAACAAAAAAAGAATTTGTCTTTGAGAGGCACCCTTTAATAAGGCAGACCATCTGGTTCCCTGATTTAAAAGACCTTTCCTTAGGGCTCTTGGGAAAGCATGTCTCTCACTTGCTCAGCTTTGCCTTCCCATAGTTTAGGAGCTTCCCAGTAGAGAATTCACCAATACCACCTTCCGCACTCCCTCAGACACTTGACAGCACTTCTCCGCTCTGAATTAATACTGAGGGTGAAATCCTTATCGCCACAAGCCCCAACAGCAAATCTGCAATTGTCTGCTTCAGTGTATTGCTGCAGGAAAAGTCATTGTCCATCTGGTGACAAATTCTTCCTTCCCTCACTCCCTCCTTTTCTTCCTTCCTGTAGACATTTCAGAAATTTTCCTGAGCAATGGGTGCTACAGGGGGGAAAGAAAGATTTATGAGATAGAATCCCCAGCCCCAAAGAACTGTTGGTCATTAGAGAAAATTAAATCTGACCCTGAATACTTAAAATACAAGACAGAAGTGCTAATATTAAGCAGAATCCAATGTTATTTATATCACATTATATTTGATCCAGTCATTCATTGGGTCTTTCATTATTTCAACATCCATTTACTGAGTTCTATTCCAAATATTGAAGATACTGTAGTGAATAGGACCAAAAAGGACTCCTGTTGGGGGTGAGAGCCATGGCATAAAGATAAGATGTTCATGGACAAAGAGTGGCTGGGCAGGGGGGCTTTGGGTACTGTGAGCATGGAGGTTTTTTCTAAACTAAGATCTGAAGACCAGACATGTGAGGATCTTGCTATCCAGGCAGTAGAAACAGCAAGTGAATAATTCCCTGAGATAGGTTGATAAGCTCAAGGAACTGAGAGATATTCCATGTGGCTGGAGTATCGTGAACATCAACGGGAGGATGGGTGACAGAAAAGGAGACTGGTGAACAGCACAGACCGGATCAGGGCATTTTATATATGCCTTGGAAAAGGGCTTGAATTTATTCTAAGTATAAGGAGACGAAGCCATTGGAGAAATTTAAGCCATAGAGGTAACTCTAGCCAAATAGATGAACAATAGATGATTGGGTTCTTCTAAATACCATTATACCAACATAACCTGCCTATGTGCTCAATTAATGCCAGTTGAAATGACTATGTCCTTTTATATAAAAATATTATGACCTGCTAACTCCTTTTTGAAGTCAGCACTACTTTAATTTCATTCTTTCTAACAGAGGTTATAAAAAGTTTATCCCAAGTGAATTTAAAAAAAAATAGATTTTAGCCATTGGCAGTTTTATGTGAAAGTTGAATTTAAATAGTGTGGCCTCCCTAAGCATCAGATGGCCATGCCAATTTTCCAAATAAAAAAATTTGGCTTGAATTATCTGTCTTCTTTATCAACAGAGGCCTTTTTCATGCTTTCCTTAAACCTCCAAGTTAACTTCTGTAGGTATGCTTTATGCTATTCCTGCAATATTATTAGAACAAACTCACTGCAATTCCTTTATCTTTGGTTAAGTTCTCTATGCAATATCAGTTGGCATCAGCCCCTTATCCTAATATTTCACTATTTGGTTTGAATTATTTGGTTTTGCATACGATGAAAAGATTGGGTCATGAAGACATGACCTGGAAAAAAGAAAGTTACATCTTGTCATATTCTCATAGCAAGTAAGTAAACAAGCTAGTAAAAAGCTTCCCAGTAAATGTTAAAGGTATTTCCCTTTTGTGGTCAACAGTTCTTTATTGGTCTCTTTTATTTTGCACCACTAGCAAAGAGAGAGAGAGAACTTGCTGTTTTTACTTTATAGGCCAATATATGCAGGGCGTATCTTTATGACCTTGAGAGATAGTTTGCACATGTCTACCCAGTGTGAGAGTCCCAGTTGTTTCCCAAAGAGCCCTGAGGGCTTTTTGCTACCTAAGTTTCAAATCTTGCCAAACTATGAGCTCTAACCTAAATCCTTAGGCAAAACAATTGCTGAGTAAAAGTGGTATTTCCACCAATCCCTCCCTAAGTGCAAGCAAAATACAGTCTATAGAATTACGAATGAAGCACTGATTAAGAAGTGGCAGCAGAGATTTTTCGATAATGAAGGGAAGAACGGCGGTTGTTTGGAGATTTGCCAGTTTCTTGCAATTAATTTTGCTCAAAAATCAGCAGGATGCCCTGCTGTGGCTTTGCAGACTGAGTGGGCATTTTGCTTCCCAGATTGGCTGAGACTTGGTTTGATTTTTGAGTTTAGGAGCTTTTCCCCAACTGTTTTGCTCATTTTCCTATGGAAAGAGTCCAGGGTGGGTTACTTTTTCTTCACATCTATGGAGTGAAATAAGAAAAAGGTAATGTAGCAAAATAATTGCGGTCTTTTTTTGGAGGTCCCCTAACGTCATCATGACTCTGGTGTAGTGTGAATGTGGGTTGTTCTTCAAATCCTCACATACTAAAATACAAAGGAAGCAGTTTCAGAATAAACGAAAAGGTTCACAATGTGCAGTAAACAAATAGGACTTACCAGGTCAGGGCTGGCATAGGCTGAGCAAGTCATTAATTCCAGAACTGTCTAGATGAACAATTTGGCCATCAATACAAATATTACAGGAATTTGTGTTAAAACCATAGGGTGAGTTTGTTGGGGAACAGAACATTTATATGATGCCAATGTATCTCTTCACAGATCACTTTTATAAAGGAGAAGGAAAGATACATTTAAAGCAGAGAAGTCTTCCAGAAACAACCTCAGCCATAGGATCAAAGTTAACATCAATAATTGGACACATTAATATCATATGCCTTCTGGGGCATTGAGAAAGACACACTGTCACTTGTATAGCATTCATGAGTAATTCCAATCTAATCATAAATAAACAGTCACACAGACCTAAATTGAGGAATAATTTCTGTGCCCTTCAAAAAATGTTGATGTTATGAAAGCCTGTTCCAGATTGAGGACACTAAAGAGACAAGACAATTAAATGCAGAGCATGACCCTAGATTGACTCTTGGGTTAAAAAAAAAGGCAGTATAAGGTATATTATTAGGATAATAAGTAAAATTTGAATATAAAATGTATATTAGATAATAGTATTATAGCCATATTAATTTCCTGAATTCAGTTGCTGAACTGAGGTTATGCAAAACAATTTTCTTATTTTTAGGAGATACCTGCTGATGTATTTAGGATGAAAGATCCAATTGTTCAGTAAAATAACATGTATGTATATTGCATACACATATTATACACGTAAACACACACATACACACAGAGAAAGCAAGTGTGACAAAATTAGCGATTTAGGTGAGCAGTATGTTCAATTCATTTTAGTAAGTGGAGTACTAATTTTGCAACTTTTGAATTTTTTCAAAATGAAAAGTTAAAAAAAGCAGAGGCGGTGGGCTTGGGAGGAGAAGAGGAGATGGACAGGAGAAGGAGAGGCTTAGAGACATTCGCACCCACCTCTAAATTGTGGGGAGGATGCTGCAACTCCACAAGTGGTCCTCAGACACTGTGTGCTGGCCTGGAGGACCCCCTTGGCCGTTTGTTAGTTCATATCACCTGTGCTTTCTTTCGTATCTGAAATAGTGGGGAGTAGGAAGGGCATGCTCCCCTCTCACTGGAAATTTGGACAGGAACAGAGAAAGCTACTTCTCTAACTGCCAGTTCCTCATTCAGTCTGGATGTCATTCACTGTGGCTTTGCAGGTCCTTGTAAGGAATTCGGATTCCTTGGAAAAATTCCATTGGCTGCCGCTCTTTCAAGACATTTCTCTGTTTAATGTTGTTGGGATCCAGCTAATGAGCCAACCAACCAACTGACCAAGGATCTTTTCTTTTTATGACAACCATAGCCCACCTTTTCATCCTTCTTAACTAGACTTTGATTTGTGAGAAAAAAATATTCTCCCCACCTACAACCCCTCTGAAGAAAGACATAAAAAATAAAGAAGCACACATTACTGTCTTTAAACATCTTAAAAGAAAATTATATGTATTTATTTTATGATGGTTCTGCAGAAAGTTGGGGGCAGAGGAGAAAAGGAAGTCATTGCATAAGTGGTGAGGGTGAGAGAAATTTCTCCAAGCATTTTTCAGCCCTTGATTTTTTAAAAGTCTATGAAGGAAAGAAAGGCAATTAATTAGTTAAATTTTGTTATGCAAATTCTGTAAAGCCGTTATATTTTTCATTTATGTTTATGTTGCTTTGAAGATTTTCATCCCATAAAGCTGTTTTTAAAATGTTTCCGTCTCATCTACATGTTCAAAGGACCTAGTCAGATATCTCCATTTAATGATCTTTCATTTGTACGTGAGTGTCTAGTAGTCACTAGACTGTGTCCTTCTACTGAAGTTCTAATTTTTGATTCTCCAGAATAAAAGGTAGTTGGAGAGTTGACCCCTAGAGTGAGGAAAGTTGATTTTCAGGAATGAATAACAGCTGAGATATCATAGGGTTGCACTTCTCAGAGTGTGGCCCTTGGACCTGTGCCAGTTCCCTTCTCTTGAAAACTCTCATCTTCATCTCTTCTTCTTTCTGGAAATACCTACTTCATTCTCCCTTCCCTAGAGACTTCCCCTCTTAGATTCACAAAGTAGAAAACAGCTTCAAACTGAACCCAACATTGAATCAGTCATGTCTCTTATTAGCTGATTGACCTTGGAGAAGATACTTACCATCTCTTTTTTCTGTTTTCTTTATAGCATGAAGATAACACTAATACCTACAACAGCTGCTTGAGGATTAAATGAGATAATATGTGTCCAATATTTAGCACACAATGTATGCTCAAAAATCATTAGCTGTTATTTCCATTAGGAATCTAGTTGACATTTTAAAAAGGATCTACACTTTAGAATAGACCAATTCCCATGGTCATTATTACCACTTATTTCTGGTAAGTCCATCATCCATCCACTGTAGAGTTTCACAGGTTGTATGCTACCCAAGTCTAAGAAGCACTGTTTACATAGATGGTGAGAGAAATAGTCAAGATAACGGTAATGCACAGGACACAGCTTTTCATTCTCTGCTAATTTATTTATAATAAAAGCCTTCAAATAAAAAGAAATGTTGTGGGATCAGGCACAAATAATTTAATGATTTGAGACTCATTTTCTTTGTCATTATTAAAAAGATAATAAAATGATGAATATGGAAGTACATGGCTTAAACACTTTTATATTATTTCAAATGTTAGCTAGGTGTCATCTTTATGATTACTTAATTAGAATGGACACTTTTCCGATTGAGAGGGCTTAATATATTCCAGAATCTAATGTTAAGGCATGTTGCAAGTACAAGACACTTATTGGACGATTTGGATGGTCAAGTGATGGGGGAAATGTGTACATGGTTTCTTGATCTTCACTTGTGCCTCATTATTCTCCCTTAGATTTCTAGGATAATCTATTAAAACTATCAGAGAGGAAAATTCATCCCGACAAAACTAGATTAGAAAGGAGTAAAATGATAACATGTCAAAGAAAGTGTGTATCTACTTATTTATCAGGTAGCAGAAAGTACCATTTAATCTCCCTTGCATGATCATGGATAGATCAAAGAGCGATTGCAAATGAAATGGGATAAATAACAAAATGACAGTTTTATCAAGTTAAGCCTGAATCACATTCATTCTGTATCTTCTGGATACGCACTAGATGTTTTGCAACCAAATTACTGTTTTAGTCCCACTTCAGGGGTGATGATTAGCATATTTATTGGGTAATGATGAGCTATCAAATTATCAGCTACTGGTCAGAAATGTGTTACTTGCCGGGTCCATGGTGAATAGCCTACAGCCAAACAGATGGCTCTCGGCTCTGTAATGCCAAAAGGCTTGTTGGAAGGCTCTATCTCTACCCCTGACCCAGAGCAGCTGGAAATGAGGATTTAGGGAGGAAAAACTACCTTAGAATGGGAAAATCAATTTGCATAAAAAGATGGACTTCTTGTCTGAGAGGATTGGGAGAAAAAGCAAACTCATGAAAATGTAGTATCAGACCATTTTCTATCTGAAATAGAAACTCCCATAATTCTAAGGTGGGGAATTATGCTGCAATATTTGGCATGCCAAAATATAGCAATTAAATGCATAGCATCTGGAGTCAGACAATCTAGAGTTTCAATTTCATAACAAATATTCCCAAACTTAATGGCTTAAAACAAGGAATATCAATTGTAGCATACAGGTCTACAGGCTGGCTGGGTGGTTATTCTGGTCTACGTGGGGCTTGGCAGGGCTCAGCTGATCTCTTTTACACTTTTGTAGTTATTTGACATATCGGTGAGAGTTGTCTAGTCCAGAATGACCTCACCTGGGAGATTCTTCCCCAGATGAACTCTCATTCTTCAGAAGGCCGGCCCAGGCTTGTTCACAAGGCAATTTTAGGGGTGTGAGAGACAGCACAGAGCATACAAGGCCCCTTGAGTCTGAGATTGGGATAGGTACACTGTTACTTATGCTGTATTCAGTTGGCCAAAGTAAGTCACAAGGGAAACAAGATTCAAGGAATGAAAAACAGACCCTGCCTCTTGACTAGAGAAAACACAAGGTTACATTATGAAGGGGGCATGACTTTAGAGAGAATTATGGCCATTTTTGCAAAGAATTTACCATCTACATTTATCTGCTTTGGAACTTTGGTTAACTAATCTTTGGCTTCTTTGCACATAAAATAGAGATAATAATTATATCATTCTCCAAGTGCTGTGATGAGTAAGTCATATAACAACTGTAAAGAGCTTCACTTATTGTCTGGATATAATAAACCCTCAGTAAAGGTAGTTATTAACACTATATGATTGCTGTTTCTACAACTGAAACACTAAGTTATTTAGAAATGCAGACAGCTCCTGCTTGGCTTTTACACACACACAAAAAAAAAATCATAAAGAAACTTTGTCCTATACTGGTTGAAGCTACACAACCACTTAATTTAGTTCTGAAGTCATCTAGAATTATTTGAAATCCATCTTTCTATTGCTTACTCTCCTCTGGACTCATTAGTGTTCCTTCTATTTCTCAGAATAGTGCCAAGATACTTCAGAGGTGTACTGTAAATATTGGTTGAATGAATGAATGAATGAGTGTTCTTGTTTGAAGAAACATGAATATTTATTTTGTACTGGCCTCTGACACCTATTTTATGGTGTCTGATGGTTGCATGTCTCATACCTGCAAAGTTGGAACACAAATTACTTGCTCAATTTAAATTTGCTGAATTAAATACTTTTTCTTGATAAAATTTGACTCTTCCCACCTGCCCTGCGATGACCTCTCCCCGTGCCCTCTCAGGAATAATTTCCAAGCTTCACATCCAATTTTCACTAAACTGAGTACACCTTCCAGGCAAAATAAAGAAGAGCACCCTTTCTCTGTATATATGCACACCTGTATATATATATATGTACTCTATGCACTCATACATACACATACTTTGCCCCATTATTTATATATTATTATGTTACCTGTATTTTATATCTTATTGGCTAGATTTGTTCAAGCATTTATCTTTAAATCCCAAAGGAAATTCTGCTTTTATAAAAAAAATCATTTTATTTATTTTCTATCAAACCATTCTTTGAGTATTAGGTTTTATTTTTGGGGTTTCTCTTTAAGAAGACTCTTTGAAATAATGTTAAAAGAACTTTGGCTTTACCACTTAAAGCCATGTGAATTTTAAAAGAAACAAACAAGCAAAAAAAAAGGCAAGCTGAAGGAACTGGGGATGTTTAGCCTTGTTTAGTAAAGACACAGTTGAGAGGCAAAACCCTCAGGTCCCCTCCTGCTCTGGGAGCTTTCCTGTCCTCTCAATAAATCCTGCTTTCAAAAAAAATAGACACAGTTGAGTTCTCGTGTCTGAACCATGGTCCCTCATGATACCAGAAGTGAGCGTTGGGATTGTCAGGTAAAAATTTCAGGAAGGACAATTTGAACACCAGCTGAGAAATTCCTTCTTCTTTCCTTCAGAGTTATGTGAAATGCTATTTGATTGCTTCAGAGGGATAAGGGCCGCTTACAAATTGAGACATTTAAACAACGACTGGTAAGTCCATAAATACAGTGTTTTGAGGTGGTGTTGATGGCACCTGAAATTTGGGGACCCTAGGATAAATCAGGCATCAACCGTTGCTTATTGATTCTTTTGTCATTGCAAAAAAGTTTACTGTTGATGAACCTCTGATATTTTTCCAGCTTTATTTCAGACCCTTGGTAATATTCAAATCGTTCATTTCAGCAATTCCCAATAATACTTTGTAATTTATGTAAACTATCAGAATTAAAAGCTATATTGCATGTCCTCATACTTAGTTTGCGTATACTCAAAACAATTCCTGCTAATTTTTCAGTTATCATGAAGTATGCACTGTTAGCTTCCAGGGCCAGACAAGAGCGACACTTAGCTCTTGTTAATCTGCTATGTATTTATTTATTGCTGCAACATATTATTTCTTTGGTTCAAATAAGCCTAGAGGAAGAACAATTTGTTTATATGAACTGATGTACCAAGAAGTTAACTTGATCAGAGTCTCAACACCATTGACCCAGAAGGTAAAATGTAGAATTAAGTTAACTAGATAATGTGATAATTTGCCAAATTAATGCATTGTACATCCAACTTCAAATGGGTTTAATGATACAGCAGCAGGGCACAGATACATAAGTATCTATAGATTAAAAAATATTTTAATGAACAAAGTTTATCTTTTTAAAAAGGTTTTTGTCTCTGTCTCTAATTTTCATAGCTAATTTTTCTATTTACTTGTTTTCCCAATGCTTAGGAGTCTTTGAAGAATCCTTGGCTCTTCTGTTCTTTTTGATGAAAAGTATTGTTCTCATTCGGCCACTGGTTATAGCTTCCAAACTGAAAGCAGGTCACCCTGTAATTCAAAGGAAACAAACAAAAAACTTAATACAATACAATGCTGGAGGAAAATGTCTCAGACCTGTAATTGTCGTCAGTTGATGGGTCTGGCAGCTGTTTTCTGAAGTGGTACTCAGGGTATGAGCTAGGCCTGTTGGAATCATTTTAGAACTTTCATCTAATAAAAACATCAGGAATTTGGGTGGAAGGGTAGAGGGTGAACAATGGGGAAAGGGGAGGTCCTGGGATTTATAATTTTGGTACATTTTTTCTTTTAATTAGAAGACTTTAAAATGCCATAACATTCTTTTTTTTTTTTTTTTTTTTGAGGTGGAATCTCACTCTGTTGCCCAGACTGGAGTGCAGTGGCCGTTCCCGGCCACCGCAGCCTCGACCTGCTGGGCTCTGGCGATCCTTCCGCCTCAGCCTTCCGAGTAGCTGGAACTACAGGCGCGCGCTACCACGCCCGGCTGATTTTTTTATTTATTGTAGAGCTGAGGTCTCGCCAAGTTGCCCAGGCGGGTCTCGAACCCCCGGGCTCAGGCAATCCACTCACCTTGGCATAGCCTGGCTAACACTCTTCCACCTAAAAATGAATTTTCAATCTATGGCATTTTCTAAAATACCCAAATTCCTGATATTTATTCTTGGATTATTTAACCACAAGCCAGACTGAAATTATGGATTTGCTTATAACGAAGTTATATTCTATTTTAAGTTCAGAATGACTTTTTGGACATAAGAACTGGGTATTGTAAAACTGCTCCAAAGCATGGGAGTGGTTTACATATTTATTTTTACTCTTTCTTTTATTATAGAGAGTATTACTGTTTTGGGGAGATAATTTTAAAAGCACAGAAAAATTCAGAGAATACTATAACAGTTGTTTACTTATCATTCAGAGTGACTATTATTATGAATTTGCTATATTCCTTCATACTTTTCTAGAAATAAAATATATCAAATAAACTTGGATTTCCTTTTAATATCAACTTAAATCTCATTTCTTTCCTCATTTTCTCCATGAGTTTTACTCTTTTAGTATTTTCTTAAAGTTCTCGGATACATATGTGTGTTTCTGTCTGTGTGTGTGTAATATATATAATAGTGTATTTTCAATGTGCATAAGTAGCATGATACTATACAATTTTATTTCCTGTTGTTTATTAATATTGAGGTATATAGATTTAGTTTATTCATTTTAATTGTTTCATAGCATTTTATTATGTGAATATACCACATTTTATTTAACTATGTCTCTGTGGAGGGACATGTCAGTTGTTTCCAATTTTGGGATACTACAAAAAATTTTCCAATGAGCCTTCTTGTGTGAGGCGCATACAGTTATTTTTTGCCCCACTAGAATAGACATTTAACAAAAAGATTGTCTGAGCATATGTGCATTTAAATTGCCCTCCAAATATCTTTAGCAATTGATAGTTGTAACATTAGTTTATTTGAATCTCTCTCTCTTCACTATTTGCAAGCCTCTCTATATCTTCGCTTTAACAGAAGGTAGATAAATTAAAAATTTCCTACTTTCTTCCTCAGAGGTAATGCTCTGTGACAGAATGCCTCACCTAGAATTAGTGGCCCTTCTTCTCCTTGTCCCTCCCATCCTCCTCTCCTTTCCTCTTCCTCTTCCTCTACATTCTCATCCATACCCATGCCTTCAGCTACCAACTACATGCTGAAGACAACCCAAATTCAAAAGAGGACAGTATTTCAGTGGGAGGGTGGTTAATCCTGCACTGTGAGTTATGGAGAACAGAGGCCGTGTGATCTCCCTAGCTGACCAGCATTGTGGCTATAAATGCAGTCAATAAAATAGCTTTATATAAATGAATTTGTGTAGCTAAAGGTAGAATTAGAAGATAGGTTATAAAATTCCATAACTTTCAAGAAACAACCATTAAAAGTGACTTTTAGGTCAAAAGATACAAGTTACAAAGGTCTTGCTGGGTCTGGCCTCTTTTTTCAGGCACTCTTTTTTTTTTTTTTTTTTTTTTTTTGACATTCTTTATCGTGTTATCTTTAACCAAACTGCTTAGTAGAAAATGTCCCAAGTTTTGTTCTCTGGGTCAAATGTATTATGTTTAGTTATTTTTGTTATTCTTTGTGAGAGACTTTCACAACTTTGAGGTATTCTGAGAAAGACCAGAATTTAAATTTGAATGGATCTGAACCATGGTGACACCCAAAACACAACAGCCACTGTACCACGGCTCTGGAATAAGTGGGTTCTGTTTGGCTTTACTTTATAGCGCACTTGAAAATTTGAATGTGCAGCCAACCAGAGCTTGATGGTCTGGTTCATTTCTCCTCTTGGCTGAGTGAAATGCTCAGGCAACAATGAGAAAGTTTGAAACACAATTAGCTTATGAGAAACTTATTTTTAAGCTTTACAAACAAGAGTATTTTTAACTGGAAAATAAAAAGCACTACAGGACAGATACAATGCAGATCCAGTTTCCACAGTTAACGCAAATGGGAGTTGGATAACTGCTATTCTACCAGCCTCCTATGGGCTCCCTTGAGAGATAATAAAACATGTTATTTATTTTCTATGGAAAATTGTGAAAAAAGGCTGAAGTTTCTTTCATAGGTTTAGGCTATAGTAGATATATGTATGCTTTTGTGTTTATTTGGGTCTGATTTTCTTTAATAAATTGACTTATTTGCTGTTTTATTTGCTGCCTAACTCTCATCCAGCCTTCCATGTAGAGACCCAATTTTATCAGGGAAAACCAGTCTTTTAAATCAATACATTTTAACTGGGACTAGTACTCCCAGATTTAGGGATGGTTATGTGACCTGGGCCTAGCGTTTCTTCCTTCTTGTCACAGGGATTCGTTTATGTTTGAGCGTACGAAGTCCAGGATATCTCTTCAAAAAGTTTGGTGAGATGAACTTTCTTTTCTACTGGTCTTGAACCCAGGAGTTCATAAATCTGGGTCTGTCAACAGCCATCTTCTATCAGATGGAACCTAAAATTGAGGCCAACATAGAAGGGAACAGAGATGACAGACAGTCTGGGTCCGGGTGACATCATTTGACCCAGTGAATCAAGCTATGCAGTGAGCAGTTCTAATATTACATTTTTCAATTGCATGAATAAAGAAATTCCCTTTTAGCTTAAACAAATTTGAGATGTGTTTTTGTCCCTTGTAACCAAATGACTTTAAATAGACCTGCAACATCTAGCAGAGAATTATAAATCAAGAAATGCGTTCTAACTTTATTCTCTAGAATCTAGAAAAATTCAGAGTCTAAATGTTTACATGATTAAACATTAAGGATCACAAAGAGTAGCAGAGGTTTCAAATGAGTCTATAACACAAATTAGAGCATATAGCTATACCATAGTTGGAAAATTGAGGCCCAGGTTAGGAATTTTAGATAAAGGTTTGCCCTGATAGCTGCCTACTGTTTATATAGCTTTCCTTCATCTGGTAATTAGAAATCCTCCTCTCCTGTTGAGCTGGGTAAATAAGTTATGAAAGAAAGACACGGAATAAGCCTAAACATCTGCCTCAGTTATATAAAGTTCCTGAGAATTATAACACATAATAAATAAGAGTCCTATTAATCAAAAAGATTCATGATGATGGAATGACCATAAAAATGTAAGCTATTTAGGGAAAGATATACTGTTAGTAGAATGAGATTTGAAAAGCATTAAACACTGGATCATTTTCTTTACAAAAACATCCTGTCTCCATCTCTGTCTCCTTGGAACATTAAACACAAATGAGTCCAAGCGAAATATTAAGTCTTTCAATGATTTATGGTTAATAGTAAATTCAGAGAAAAACACCAATTTGAAGCATTATTGTTATTAAGGAACAGTCAGTGCTTTTATCTTTTGCAATCAGCATGCTAACTCATATTCTCTCTTCTGCATATTCATAGTCATGGTCATTTTAGAGGCAATATACATAACTCGATTTTTAAAAAAAATTTCTGCACCATGGTGTCTTCTGGTTGGAAAGATTCCATAATTTAATATTTTCCCCAGCAGAAAAGTTTTAAGACTTCATTTTACTTTCAGAGAAAAGATATGAAATGATGCGTATGCAAATAAGAAACAAGTCCAGGTTGCTATGTTATCAAGATCTGGTCCCAGAGTTGTTTTCTTTTACAATTTCCCCTGTGCCATTTAACACACACATTTGTATTCTGCAGATTTTTTTGTCGTGGGTTCCTTTGTCCATCAAGTCTCTCATCAGATTAGAAACTATTCCTTATCTTTTTCCATTCTGTTACAGTAAAAATGCACTATTTGTTCCACGTCAATAAAATCTTATTTATAAACTATGATAGGAATGAAAACACCTAAAACTGTAAAAACAAACAAGCAAAAAAAGGTTGGTGGTATTTTTTGACAAATTGACGCATTTGAAGAAGAGAGAAAACTTATCAGATTCCATTCCAGACACATGAGCTGGAATCCTCCCACAGTTCATTCAAACTCTTCTCCTGTGCTTTGGGCAATGACTGAGAATGGGAAACAGCAACTCCAAACAATCTTTCCTTTTCCCAACATTCAATGCAAAGTATTAATAGAAAGTTTTTAAATGATCTGGATGGACAGTCTTAAGATAGCCATTCTGAGGAAGATAACACTGAGCTGTACTGGTACAATTTACTTGCCAAAAGGTGATCCATCTAGTTCAGATCACTCTTAATTCTCATTGAGCTCATTAGAAGAGCAAAAGTGTAAACTTTGGTCTTGTCTCTAAGGGAAGATTTGAGTTCATGTTTGCATTGTCTCTCATCCTTCTTGGACCAGTTTTTAACAAAGGTATAGTTTTTTCATGGTCAAAGAAAAGAGCACAAGAAGGTCAACCTAAATTTCGCAGCCACATTTTATTGCATGCTCACATCATAACAGCTGACATATTGTCTATAGAAGGCAGCTTGGCCAAAACAAAGCCAAGGGGGTAGGGAAGTATAATCTGCCCCCTAAAGCCCATGGCAAGAGTGTGAATATATATTACTAGAGGGAATGAGGAATTAAAATTAGCAACTACATCCTTTGCAAATGTTAGACTTATGAAATCTTAACATTAAAATATAAATGAAATAAACTCAGAGGGCAGAAACATTTCATCTCAGAGAATTTATTCCCAGTTTGCGTCCCCTGCACATGCAAGAATATATTGTTTTATGTTCTCACACCATGATCCCCATTCATAAAAAGCAATTTTAAGGTTGAAACTTTAAATGCATTTGTATAAATCCTCAAAGGCAGAGACTGCATAGTTTTCTGCTCACCATTGAATTCCCAGAACCTAATGCTGGGCTCAACACATAATATACACATAGGTATCTATGAGTGAATACAGCGTTGATATAAAAAATGTACACTGAGTGTTATTTATTTTGGTGGTTGGGAGGGGAACCTAAGTGTTAAACAACAGGGTACTTTTTAAAAAATGCTTTATGGTTTATCCATAATAATGAGCTGACATGAAAATCTCAAAATTAATGTTTTCAAAGAACTTATAATAGTGTTGGCAAATGGACAAAGAACTTAGTGAAGAAAGGCAGAACAGAAGCTTGAACAACTTCGAATAATTATTCTGAGAAATATGCTTAATTATTATTTAATCCCTTTTCTGTTTCTCCAGGTAATTGCTATAGAATAATTTTGTTACTATCCACACTTCTCACATAGGAAGCCAATCTCATGCTTATGCAAAAGTAGGGTTTCAAATAACTTTGTGGAAATCTTCCTCCTCCTATGTCAGGATTGCTCCTGCCTGAGTATTATTTGACTCCTAAGGTATGATATACATCATATAGATAAACAATTATCCTGTGATCCCTTCAGGCAGTTAATTTCCACGTAAGACATCTCAGAATTCCATCTTGTAAAAATGGGGTTCTGTTCTATGGGCACAAAACAGAATAAACAAAAACATATGCTTTACTGATAGGCAAATTTAACTTATCAATAGACTGCACAAATTTAACTAAATGTAGCAATAGCTTATATATTTATACAGGAGGCTGATATTTCTCAAATCATGTTCCAGAAAACATAAATCCCTAGAAAACCTTATCTGGTGGTCCAAGGATGAAGAGTTTTCTGCTCACGTTTGAAAACTTCCATTTACTAAGGCTTTCTCCTTGAAATTTACAAATTATATTTGTGTATTAAAGGTTCAGAGAAATCTCCTAACCAGTACAAAAATGAGTAACAATATTCATAGTTAAACAAGTAAACTTATTTGCATCAGATAATATTGTTTTCTAGGTGTATCTATTAAGTTAATAAAGAGTCACTTCCAATCATTTTTTGTCAATAGCAAGTTAATAATAACATCACTACACCTTTGTCTTTCTGAAGAAAAAAGCCTCCAAACCTCCCTGAAACTTTTAGACTTTAAAAAATATTTCTATATTATTTTGTTCATAAAATCTAGTACAATATAATTTTGCAAGTAACGATGTGCATATTGAGTAGAGAATATCAAAGCATTGTTGATCTAGAACTAATCATATTAGCTAAGTTTACTCATTTTTAAAAGGGACTTGTCTTTTCCACACAGTGGTGCAGAGATCGCACAATTCAAATGAATGGGTAAGCAAAATGATACATTTCTATTTATGGTGGATATATGGCAGGCACTTTGGGTCACTATTTAAGGAATTGTTTAATACTGTGAATTCTGTAGTATCTATATGTAAGACAGGTTTGACTTTTCTAAATTGTTTTTATCCTGAAAGCATTCTATGTACTACTATCACACTCATGTTTACACTGCATATTTTATTAAGTATTAGGAAAAAATACAACCAGCACACCAAACCTGTGATTTTCCAGGTGCTACTGCTTAGAACGAGGCTGAAGTAGGTCTAAGGGTTTAGACAATGAGTTGATTTGAAAAAAATATTATAAGCATTAATAATATGTGATACATGGCAAAAAATCTCTTAAGGAGCTACATAAATGACTGAGGTTTGGGGAAACTCTGGGTTTACTGTTTCATGAGACTAGTATTCATTATCAGTCTCCCATGCCAAATGTAGAGGTTAACCTTGTGGTTTCCAAACCTGACAGTGCATTGGAATCACTTGGGAAGCTTTTACAAATACCAGTGCAATCTTCACCCTCGACCAATTAAGTACAAGTCTCTGGGCATGGAATCTGAGCATTGATAATTATTTAGAGCACCCTGGTGACTTCATTGTGCAGCCAGGATTGAGAAAAACTTGGCTAAGGTGTCATTCTAGTCCAGATATTGCAGCTGATTTCTTTCTTTCTTCCAGCTGCTTCTGGATCTTTCTCTAATTTGATTTGCCTACATTCGTATCCCATGCCAATCCACTTAGTCCACACTTGTCAACCATTTCCTTGAACAAAAACAGAAATATTAGCAGAATGTTCTTGATCTTTCTACTGTCGTGATTTGAGTTTCAGCATTTATGTTACTTTCTTGTCTCAATCACACAAATGTTATAATTGAATTTTTACCATTCTAGCTATTTGTGACCTACATAACACTATAAAGATTCCACGCAAAAGTTGACAACCTTACTCTTCTATAGTGTGAATGGGCCTGCAAAAATAAAAATTATAAAATATTTGAGAATGTTTTCTACAAGATATTCTTCTCCACAAGTTTACTATAATTGCAGTGGTCAATTTGTTTGTAGATCTTCTTAGTTTTTAGGATACAAAGAAAACTCTTCTGGTCTGAAATAGAGGGTGATTACCTCGTTGTTTAAAATTTTAAATTCTGCTCCTTCTGTCTGTTCTATGTCCTCTACTCCCACTGTGGTCTGTGCCCAGATTCCCACTCTCAAGCATCTGTCAACTAGAGCAGGTGAGCTTAAAGATAATCTACTTGAATGGAAATTTATTTTTGTTTCATTTTTATTCCGTAAGTAATTACCAATTGCCTATTTAATGCACACATGTGGGTTGTTCCACATGCAAAAATAGATTTTGTTTGATATACCCAGACTGCGAATCCAAATACTTCAGTTCATGATTTGGGGACCAAAGGATAGAATATCAACCTTTCAAAATACAGAAAGCAAAAGAGGTAGAAAGTTATTTCCCTGCCTCAACATTGAACCATTTATTCTTTTACACATGCAACTAATCTGTTCAAATGTAAAAAAGTGATTTGGGTCTTTTTTTTTCTGTTCATTAAAATGTTTAACAGGTATTTTGGCTGCAGTTTTCCCTCCATAAATCTTTCTTTGTCTACCTTATAGTCTCCCATTCTACCCATTCCTCTTTTGAACCTCCAAGTTAACAATAGATTCTTGGTTTCCATAAGGGATCCAATATGAGATTTTGTGAACGTCTGAATTTGAAGGCATCTCTATAGCAGATGTTGTCAAACCTTTTTCTATAAAGGGCCAAATAGTAAATTGTTTCAGTTTTGTGGAGCATACAGTGTCTGTTGCAACTACTCAATTCTGCCAATGTAGCATGAAAGTGGCCATAGACAATATGACAAGGGATGGGCATGACTGTGTTCCAATAAAACTTTATTTACAAGTGATGGGCCAAATTTAGTTTGCTAACCCTAGCTCTACAGCATAAAATTTTTTTCCACAAAGTTGAGTAAAGTGAGACAAAGAAATCTTAGTGACTTCTTCATACCCTTATGACTCTATAAATATGATTAAAGTGTCCCATAAAACCATTAAAGTTAATTCTGCCCTTAAAATGAACTCTGTAAAATTGTACATTATATCAGTATTATTTTAATATTGGCCATGAACTTACCTGAATCTGCAATATCTTATCCCTTTGCCACAATTACTGCACGTAGAAAATCAAGCAGAGAATAATAAAGTTTAGCTGACAGGCAGAGGCCAGGCCCTAACACAAGGGATTCATTGCCACACACCAGACCTTTACATAGACCTTACAGATGACCCTTAACATCCTATATGAAGAATAGAAACTGGAAATTTTAAATTTGTGCATGCTAACTCTCCTGTGTATCAGGCAATGCAGTACCAAGTTGTTTTTATATGCACCACCTTAAATCCTTAACTATTCTGTTCTGTGTGTGCTGGTTATGTCTACTCATCATGTCTGCCACAACATTTAGCAGAAGGCCAAACACAGAGTCAAGAAATGAATATATTTTGACTATACAGCTACAGGGTTAAGGCATTATGCTAGTTCAGATATTGCTCCTGATTCTAAATATATTCATAAATGAAAACATTTTGATCACGCAAGAGTCATATATATAGGCCAGTTCTGTGTGAATTAAATTCAAGGAATGAGATCACCATATAGCTTGAGTTTTCGTGTTTACACAATATGGACACACATTGGTAATCTTGCACTGATTTTTAAAAATTCTTTGCAGAGCTCTTAACTTCTGGGGCAGAGGGATATAATATTTATTTATTTATGTATTTAAATCAACAAATAAAAATTGTAAATCCTTTTGTGTACCACCTGTCGCTTTGAAATATGTATACACAATGGAATAACTAACTCGAGCTAATGATCATATGCATTCCCTCACATAATCTTATCATTTTTTTGTGGTGAGAACACCTAAAGTATACTCTCTTAGCAATTTCTAAGTATACAATACGTTGTTATTGACTATAGTCACCATGTTATACAATAGATCTTTTGAATTTTTTTCTCTTGTTTAGCTGAAATTTTGTATCCTCTGACCAACATCTCCCTAACTCTTCCTACCCTCCACCCATCCTCTGACAACCACCATTCTACTCTCTGCTTTTATGAGTTCAACTTTTTTAGATTCCACATATAAGTAAGATCATGCAGTATTTGCCTTTCTGTGCCTGGCTTATTTCACTTAATATAATATCCTCTCCAGGTTCATCTATGTTGTCACAATGACAGGATTTCCTTTTTGTTGTTGTTTTAAGATCAAATAGTACTGTATTTTGTAGATATATCACATTTTCTTTAGCCATTCATCCACTGATTAATATTGCCCTGATCCCTACTTAGTGTCACCAACCTTGGGGAAATTGGGAAGTCCTGGTTATTCACTTAGTTATTTGTATATACGGCAATTATTTACTAACTTACTGGCATTTGCAATATGCACTGTGCCCGTTGTCAAGTGTTGAAACAACAGGGAACAAAGTGTGGTTTTCTGTCCTAGAGATCTCTAACAGACAATGATAACACAGTTCTGTATGAAAAACACAGGGTATCAGGAGAGAAGGGACCCCTAATCATGACAGCAAGATCCAGGATGGTTATATGGAGGGAGTGAAACCTAAGCTGAGACCAAAGAAGAGAAAGGTTAACTGTGTAAAGAGCAAGGATGAAGGTGAAGGGAAGAGGCCTTACAAAGGCCTACAGCACACAGTCACATGATTCCAGCAGCTGCAGAAACGTATGCTCAAGAACTGTGTTGACCCTAGGCTATGTGACTTTTGTGAAGTGTATACTGAACAGGTAGTAGCCTGAGAAAGGTGAGGGCTCTGGGTCACTGTGTTGATTTAATAAATGCCTGTAGACACTTGAAAAATTGGAGTAAACACATTAGGAGTAATCTTCCCAGTGAAGTTAAAACTGGGAGTTGATTGTGAGGGGAATTTGCGGCGTTTCTTTGCTTTGATGCCTGTTAGGACATGATAGATTGTAATGGACCTTGGAGTGTTTGTAACTACATAATTCTCGCTTTGTCAACAATGAGCGATCTCACTGAATCATAGAAATAAGGTGACTGTCAAAAGGCAGTCTGCCAACACCTTGTACTTCACCTCCAGACACACATCAAGAATTTCCTGATTAGCCCAACATCTTCTCCAGTCCATGCCCCCACCCCTGCTCTGATGTTCTCCTTCTATGCACTCCATTACAATAAAATCCCACTGTGGCAAAGCTGCCTTGCTATCAAGAGTTCTTATTATTGACTTCTGAATGTTCACATTGAAATGCCTGCCTTTTTTTAGTAGCATATGAGTACACACATAACACATACATAAGCATGCACATACTACACATTTCATACGTGTATTCATATTACATATTTATATTCATATGTCTGAATTAAAAAGGAGGATGCTTAGAAAAGTATAAAGGAAATTGTAGTTTGGTGGCACACAATGGTGATGATGATGATGATGACGATTATTATTATTATTATTTGATTCAGAGTCTTACTCTATCACCCAGGCTGGAATGCTGTGGCACAATCAAGGCCACTACACCCTCACCTGCTGGGCTCAGGCAATCCTTCCACCTCAGCCTTTCAAGTAGCTGGAACTACAGGTGTGTGCCTCCATGCCTGGCTAATTTTTTGATTTATTGTAGAGATGAGGTCTCACCAATTTGCCCAGGCTTGTCTCCAACCGC
This sequence comes from Tarsius wallacei, assembly GCA_963574415.1. Lineage (NCBI taxonomy): Eukaryota > Metazoa > Chordata > Mammalia > Primates > Tarsiidae > Tarsius > Tarsius wallacei. Next base: position 3,947 of record CAUYQG010078629.1, on the reverse strand, counting down.
TGGGTTCAGGCAATCCTCTTGCCTCTGCCTCCCAAAGTGCTGGGACTACAGGCGTGAGCCACCACATCCAGCGGGCACACAGATGTTTTAATAACTATATATGACTGATATTTGAGGAATATTGTTTTAGTAAACAGAACATGCATTTTTGGAGGCTGATCCTGATTTGAATCTCAGGTTTACTACATGATGCCTTGGAAAAGTTACTCAATCTCACTGAACTCCAGTTTTAAAATCTGGGAAATGTGTTAATACAACCTACAGCATCAATTTTTGGTTTGGGAGCACTAATTTAGACACGTAGTAGCAAACACCAAATAGAAGTCTAGTACATAACAGATGGTATAAACGTATTTCTGCCTCTGCTGTTTCCCATCTCTCCTACTATATTTTAACAATTTCCTACTTCAGGTAGATCTGAATTTACTCTTAATTAAGTATTCACCATGACCCAGCATGCTGCTTTTTTTTCTTGAATTTACATATAGTTTTAAAAAATCAGATTTCCAACTTTTCATTTTCAAAATTATTGAGCAAAAAGTAAATTCTCTTTTAGGACTGTTTCTGGTACACACTCAGCATTCCAACAAAGGATAGGCCACCGTTTCATGTTTCCGTTTTCCAACTGCTGTGTCCATTGCGATGTTTCCAAGATATTTTTATTGTGAACTCAGTGCAAAAATAAAGTGTGCAGAGTAAGATTTGATGGCAGTGGAGTGTGTCTTATGCCCCACATCTCTCAGAAGCTATAAGGTTTGGGTTAATAGAAAAAGCACAATTTCCTACTTATAAGTCCATTTTAAACAAACTTCTAAACTTCATGCTTATTTGGATTTCACTTAAAAAAAATTAACATCCTCCCTCTGTTATAGGATCCAATCCAGGACACCACATTGTATTTAGTTGTTATGCTTTCCTCTGGCCCCTCTGTTCTGTGACAATTTCTCAGACTTTATTTTTTATGACCTTGAAAGTATTGAGCAGCACTGGCCCCATATCCTGCAGAATGCTCCCAGACTGGGTGTGTTTGATGTTTTTCTTATGATTAGTCCAGGGTTATAGATTTGGGGGAAGAAAGCCACGGTGGTGAAGTGCCCTTCTCATCCCATCCCATCAGGTGGCACATTACATCCACATGACATCTCTGGTGATGTTGACTTTCCTCACTTGGTAGAGGTAGTGCCTGCTAGGTTTCCCCACTTACATTACCCTGTATACCTTTTCATAGTTACCTTTTGAAAGTAAGTCATTTAGTGTGGTCAACTTTCAATTGGGGAAGGGGTGGAGAATTAATCTCTGGTGATTTCCTGGAGGTAGAAGTATCTGCAGAGATTAAATAGGATTATTGTGTCTCTTGAAGTCCCCTTATAAAAATCAAAATTTGGAGGGCATTTTCTTTATGAATCAACTTTCATACAATATAATAAACCTTACATCTATAGTGGTCTTGCTGGTCCCTGTAGTTTTTGTGATTTGAAGTATTTATATAACAAAGTGCCGTTGAAATGTATTCCTGATTTCATGTTTCAAACAGAAAGCCTGGTCTCAAATACTAATCTTTCTGTTTTCTTTTGAAAAGAAAACAGAAAAAAAATCCCTTTGTTAAAATGTTGGAAGATATGTGATCCCAAAGGGATTTAGCAAAAAGAACAAATGATGAACTGCTGGCAAGTCTAGAAAGCATTTCTGCCAACACTCATGGAATATTTTCCTAACGCAAATTTCAATTATCTAGAGTAGAATAATTTATTCAATGCTGTTTGCAGATAAACTATATCAGCATGCATCTCCTACAACTTTAGTTCAAGAGGGTGGTCAGATGTGCCAGAGACAACCTCTGCATTTTCTAAACACTTACACCTTCTTACTGGTTTAAGTCACTTTGAAAACATTAGTCAATCAGAAAACACACACACACACACACACACACACACACATACACTTATTGAATACTTATACTGTGATAGGCCTGAAGATATACTGAAAAATGTACCTACCATTATTTAACAGATGCCAGAAGTTCATTGCTCTAAAAATATTTCTTTGGAAATAGCAAGTTGAAAAGATATATGACTTTTCAATGTAGTTACCAGCTTTTTCCTCTTTGCTTAGGGAAACACAATGGCAAAAGAGCTGAGGTTGAATTTAATTTGGTGATTCATTTTAAAAAGTCAGAGGACCAGACATTGCTCTGAGAGAGTTTCTGTAAAAACTGCAGCCTAAAGACAGGGAACTCACTCTTGCCATGGCCTGAGAGTAATGCTTGTGTGTGGCCTCAAGGCCTGATGCAATACCTGTATATGGGAGGAGAGTGCAGCAGTTGATTGAATTTATTAATCTTCCTATAAAAAAGGGAGAAGAACACAATATATTTTCATTAGTCTAAAAGCATACAACAACATATTTAAGAACAAACAACTAACAAACTGATAGTACACAAATAAAACATCAAAATGATAAATTGTACTATATTAAAATTAAAACTTTTTTGCTCTTTGAGGGACATCAAAAAATCAAAGGCAAAACTTGAATCGGAAGAAAACATTCACAAATTATATATCCAACAAATGACATATCTAGCATACATAAAGAACAATGACAACACAATAATAAGACAAACAACTCAAAAAATTGGGCAAAAGATTTGAATAGACACTTGACAAAATAATGTGAAAGGAATGGTCAATGAATGAAAGGAAAGCTGCTAATCATCAGTAGTCATCAGGGAAATGCAAACCTCAATGAGATACCATCATAGGAATCACTTGGGAATGAACAAACAAACAGACACAGCACTGACTCTGCCAAATATTGGAAAAATTGTGGAGCTACTGGAAGTTTTATACACTGTCGTGAGAATGTAAAATGGTAAATTTGCTTTGGGAAGAAGTTTAGCATTTTAAAAATAAGTTAAACATATACTTACCACAAGATCCAGCAATTCAATTTCAAAGTATTCACTCAAGAAAGTATAATGTATGGTTGCATCAAAACCTGAATGTGAATATTCATAGTAGCTGTATTTATAATAGCCAAAACAGAAAACAAACCCAAATATCTATCAACAGGTAAATAGAAGAAAACTTGTAGTATAACCTTACAATGGATACTACTCAGCAATGACACAGAATATACCATAAATACATGCAACAACATGACTGAACCTCAAAATGATTATGCTGAATTAAAAGCTCCCAGATCCACAAGAATGCATGTTGTATTATTCCATTTAGAGTATATAAACTAATCCATAGAGAAAGTGAGTCAGTTGTTCCTGGTAGTGGTTTGGAGAGAGGAATGCATGATGATGGGGTATAAAGAAATTTGAGGGAGTATGAAATTATTTGTTATTTTGATGATAGTGATGGCTTTATGGATGTATACATACATATTTCAAAACTGATGAAATTTTGCAACTTACATGTATGCTATTTATTTATTAAATATACACTCACTTTATCTTAATTTTTCTTTTTAATTTTTTATTTTAAAGATGTGGGGTACAATTCAGGGTTAGGTATAAACATTGATTATGCAGGTACTGTTGTTGATGAGGTGTGCCCCTCCCTCCCCTAGAAGTTTTCCTCAACTACCAATCCTCCCCGCCGGACAGTTTCCCACTACTGCCAATCCCTTTCTTACAGTATTATGATAATTGTTCAAGGTCTGCTTATGAGTGAGAATATATGGTACTCTGTTCTTTGCTTCTGTGATAGATCACTGAGTATGATTGATTCTAAATCCATCCAAATTGCCGCAAAGTTCATGTTTGTCCTTCTTTATGGCTGAATGATATTCCATTGTGTATATGTACCACATTTTTTTAATCCAGTCCAGCTTCGATGGGCAACGTGGTTGGTTCCATGTTTTTGCTATTGTGAACAGAACTGCAACAAACATACGTGTGCAGGTGTCTTTTTTGTAGAATGAGTTGAGTTCCTCCGGGT
>CAUYQG010078628.1:0-34697 GCA_963574415.1 Tarsius wallacei | reverse complement strand
TTTCCAAGAATTACTAAGTTTTAGGGGAGAGGTCACAGCACACAGTTTCAGCATACTTAATATATGAGGTTATAGTTTCATTACATTTCACATAATTCATCACACTTAATATATAAGGCTTCACACAGGTTCCACACAATTCATCACCTCTTACAATACTTCATATTTATTATTGTCTGACACTTTGAATAGTATTTTTAATTTCATTTTTTTAAATCTGTTTTCTATATAGGATTCAATTGATAGACTTATTTTGTATCCAGGAATTTAGCTAAATTCTTCTTAATTCTAATAACTTATCTAGACATTCTTTAAAGACTTAGACAATATTTTTCAAAACATAAAGTCAATGGAAATAAATATAGAAAAAAAGTCTTGAATGATGAAAAGGTCGGGATCCACCAAACTATACTATCTGATTTTTTGATGACTTGCATTCATCATAGATAACTGAATTTTATATTCCCTACTTATTGGCTATCTGTTCTATACAAGGTGTAAGGAAATCAAAGATGAATAAGATATAGCCCCTTCCTTCAAAGGGCTTACAGTATAGCAGGAGGGATGGAAGGAGTGTTTCTGATTTTCTATTCATGCATAAGCCACTGATTTCATATCCACCATTTATCTAAGTTCCAGAGTTTTTTGGTTTTTTGTTTTTTGCTTCATTATTGTTTATTTTCTCACCCTTGTGAGTCAAAGAAACCAAGGTTATCTTCTCTGTTCTTTCTATGAATTTCTTTCCCTCTCATCTCTATATCTTTCCTGTTCCTTCATCAACATGCTTTGTTGTGACCCCTACTCAACTTCATGACATCCTTCCACTTTCAACCCAACAGCTAACAAGCTCTGTTTCAGTTTCCCCAATTTTTATCTCTGAGAATAGAATTTAATTGGTCCAGCTTTTCTTATGCTACAAGCCAAATATGGTTGCAGGTCTGTTTATTGGATGGAGTTGCCTATCCTTGGGTTATGTGATCATCTCTTGATCTAATCCATTAATGTGATTATTAGTGCAGAGCATGGCCACTAAGGTGAGGGAGACCAGAGCATAAGCTGACAAGGTCCTTGTGTTCTTGGCTTGTGTTCAAGGAACCAAGCCTATACTCCCTCATCTCAGAGCAGATGTGATGTGGGGAGCAGACAAGCACTGTAGCAGGCCTTGAGTACCCCAGGCTTGTAGGCAACAGTCTTGCCTGGAAGCTCTGCATTCTAGTCAAAGGCAGGTGAGGGATGCAGCCTGCTATGTAAAATTTAGTGGGCCTTGAGTACCCCAAGCTCATAGGCACGGTCTTGCTTGGAAACTCTGCATCCTAGGCAGGCTGTGAGGAATGCAGCCTGCTACACAAAGCAGTGTCTTGAATGCCCACACATCCAGGTGCACATAGTACAGATAAAGTCTTAGCTACAATAAAGCCCTAGGTACAAAAAGATAAATGCAGAACAACTCGTCTTTTAATAGCAACATAATTCCACTGTGGTTCACTCATCTCCCCTAACCTTAATTTGTTACTTTATAATAAAGCAAAGCGACATGCCGTCAATCACACCTGGCCTGGATGCCTGGCCCAAAAGCAGTTAGTGCTTGTTTTTACAACAATCCCTTGTATAGCTTTGCCCTAGTTTTGCCCTATATAAGAAGCATGCTAAATAATAAATGGGCTCCCACCTATTGAGGAGAGAGAACTCCCAATCCTGCTGTCTCTTGTCTTTCTTTCTCATTCCCTCCCCCCACCTCAGGCCCTGCTCTGTGGAGGCTGGACCTCCGCACTAAGGCAGAAGGAATATATAAAAAGATTTTATAGTATAGGTATAGTGCGGGGTGCCAGCCCTGCAGGTTTTGGGGGTCCCTGGAAAGATGGGGCGGTGTCGGCGATTCAAGGGATAGATATGAAGAAGAGAAAGAAAGAGAGAAAGAAAGAGACTGGACTCCTGTCTAGTGCAGAAGCCATTTAATGGAGGTTTCCATGCTCTTTTGATCCTAAATTTTCACTGGTTAGATCACAAGGTTTTCACGTGAACACAAAGCCAGGCAGATGAGGGGCACACCCCACCCACCAGGTGTTTCCTCAGGCATGAGGAAGAACAAACCCAAGATTGTCTTACTCTTTCCCCATGCTTGGTTAATGTTCCTCAAAAGCAATCTTTCCCTGATGCCACAATGTTTCTAATAATCAATAGCTTTTAAATCCCTTACACACACAATACTTTAGGCAATGACTAACTTATTTTAATAACTTTCTTATTTTATACTAATTAACACCAACCCTAGCTACTCTGCTAAAACTTTAACTGTATGGTTACTATGACAACTCTTAGCAAATACAGCTTAGACCGATCCCTAAAGAATGTAGCCCAGTCCAAAGATCATGCTGGGCTCTCTTCAGCACAGTATTCTATTCTGAGAAAGCAAATACCCTAAATAATCACTAACCTAAGACTTAGACACTATAATACTAGAACTGCCTAACTTACAATTCTTCTAAGTGTATTGTATAAGCTTAACTCAATTCTACTAGTCTAAAAACCTCACACCAATTATAGCTAGAGCCAGTTTGAAAGGATGTAGCCCAGTCCAGGATACAGGCTGGGTTCTTAGGAATGTAGCCCAGTCCAAAGTACATGGTGGGCCACTTCTCGGAACGGTTGATTACAATCCCTTAACAAAATGGCTGCTCTAAAATCTTATTCTCTATATACCTATACTAAACTTAAACCTATGATTCTAATACAAAAAAGGGCTTGCAACTATATTAAGGCTCTCGTATGTGACCTGAGTTTGAACAGCTTGTATAAGGGCCAAAACCGCAGTCTGTGAGAAACGGGAGCAACGAGTTTCCAAAGCTAACCATGCCTGTTGTTATTTCAGAACCTCATGCTTAGATCATCGGAGTTATTTCTGGTTAAATATGCTAAATTATTAGAGGGTAAGGTAATGGCATCTACAGCTCCCGAACACATCCTAGAGGTCTCGAGGTCCACGGCCCTCCCTAATTTCTAAGGTTCAGTGGGCCTCCTTGGCTGGCTGCCAACAGTACTCCACATCTTTAAAATAAAGAGAAAAAAACAAAGAAAAAAAATTTTCATTAGCTGTGAAGAGAGAGTTATCATAAAACATGCACTTAGAATAGATGTTCATTTTCTTAAAAGAGTATTTCTCTTAAATAATATGTATGAAAATATAATTAAAAGTGGAATCACTTTAAAACAGATAATATATTGAGGGATGGTGACTTTATATTAATATTTTAATTAATGCATTACTTTAATAATAAATAATTAAATATTTTTGTATTTAAATAATTAAATTAATATTAATATTTTGCTTATTTTACATTAAAATATTTTAGAGAGTATTGTAATTTATGCTGTATTTAAAACTGATCACTTAAGACTTCTAAGCAACTTGGCCCAGTGCAGTGGCTCACTCCTGTAATCCCAGCACTTTGGGAGGCTAAGGTATAGGATCATTTGAGACTAGGAGTTGAAGACCAGCCTGGGGAATATAGTGAGATCTTGTGTCTACAAAAAAAAAAAAATCAAAATATTAGCTGGGCATGGTGTCACACACCTGTAGTGTCAGCTACTTGGGAGGTTGAGGCAGGATGATCACTTGAGCTTAGGATGTCAAGGATGCAGTGAGCTGTGATAGTGCCACTGCACTCCAGTCTGGGTAATAGAGTGAGAAGCTGACCCACAAAAACAAAACAAAACAAAAAAATCTTCTAAGCAACAAGCTTTCAAATTTTTCCAGTTTTAAAACTTTCCTTTATGTATGTTTGCAAATTCATTTTATTAACTTTAATGTTAAGACTTTGCATCTGAGAACCATTTTCACGGTTTCCATGGACTGCCTAAAAATGTGGTACATTTCCACCAAGTCATATGAGCGTATAACTGTGAAGAATTTCCATCCATTTCTCGAAAACAGCCTTGAAAGTACCTCTATTCTCTCAGTTGGAGACCTGATGTTTATCTTCGTTTTAAAACATTTTATTTTGTTTTATTTTAAAGTTGTGGGGTACAAGCCAGGATTGCATATGGAATAGGATCAGGCAGCCTTATTGATGTTATGTTCCTCCCCTATACCCCAGCAGTGCCCTGCTACTGTCAATCCTTTTTCTGTAGTATTATCATAGGTGTTCAGGGTCCACTTATGAGTGAGAACATGTGGAACTCAGTTCTTTGTTTCTGTGATAGATCACTGAGTATGACTGACCCAAATTCATCCAAGTTGCAGTGAAGTCCATAATTTTGTCCATCTTTATGGCTGCATAATATTCTATCATGTATATGTACCGTATTTTTTTTTTATCCAGTCCAGTTTTGATGGGCAGGACAATTAGTTGTTTTTTCTATCATGAATAGTGCTGTAATAAGCATGTATGCATGATGTGTATCTGCTAATAGGTTAAAAAATATGTGGAAATGTTTAGAGATTAGTTGTTTTACCCTCCTCCAAAGAGGAGGATGAAAATTGTAGATAATCTTTATATTAATTTGTGCTTTTTGCTGAACAGGGGTTACTTTGAAGTTCTTTTTAGACTATATTAATTGACGACATAATTCTTCTAAATAATTCACGATCTGTTAACCTTCTCTTAAAGAATTTTGTGTAAATATCCATGCTTTGCATTTAAAAAATGGATATTAGACCATTTAAGTATTTTTGTGGTTGATTGTATACTTCCTGTTTAAAAAAATACAATTAGTGAGACCTGAGTACTTCCTCTAATTTCATAACTCATTTTCTCTTTCTTCATCACTTAATACTTTTTCCTCTTGAATATATATAAAAGACTGGTGACGTTTAATTTGTAGTTGTCTTTTAATGAGAAGAGGATTTTTTAGAAAGGGTCAGCAATTACTGCCCATGGGCCAAGACAGCCACTTGCTTATTTTTGAAACTGCAGTTTTGTTGGAGTACAGCCACCCTCATTTGTTTGTATTGTCTGTGGCTCCTGTTATGCTACAAAAACAGAGTTGAGCAGTTGTGACACAGACCTTATGGCCCACAAAGCCTAAAAAACTTACTATCTGCTCCTTAACACAAAAGATTTATTGAACCCAACTTCTTAAGATGAAGGTTGCCAATCTTGACCCTTGCATTTTCCCCCTACCCTTGAGATTATTGTATAACTCAGCTTTCTCAGTTACATCAGAATGAGGCTATTAGACTATAACTTAGCTGTTCTGAAAACATGTTTTCAATGTGTCTTGTCAATGGAATCCTATTGTATGTAGCCTTTTTGTCTGGCTTCTTTTATTTTTATTTCTTTAGAGGTTTCAGAGAAGTTCTTCACAAGGAGCAAAGGTCATGTATTCTTCTACATTATATTCTATGTTATTTATTTAACTTCTACATTTAGAAGTTTTAATTCATTGGAAGTACAATTTTTATATTGTTTTAGGTAATGATTAATTTTTTTCTCAATATAATGAGCTATTTGTTTCAATGCCACCTACTACTTAGTTTTCTTAAACAAATGCAGCTGGAATTTTTATTGAGATTACAGTGAACGTACAGTATAGTCTAACTTAGAGATCATTACTATTATCAATGTTAAATTATCCCATTCATAAACATGGACTATCTCTTAATTTATTCTGTATGCCTTTAAAAAAGCTTTTAACCTTTATTTTTATAAGGATCCTATACTTTGTTAAATTAATTCCTAAATACTTAACAGTTTTTCTTATCATTGTAAATGGTCTCTCACTTTTCATATTCTATCACTATTGTTAAATTAAAGGAGTAACTGAGTCTTATAAACTGATTTTTAATTTGGGAATATGATGTACTCTGGTTAGTTTTTAAGACTTTATTTGTTGGCCGGGCTCAAGCATGTAATCCCAACACTTTGGTAGGCCGAGGCGAGAGGATTGCCTGAGCATAGGGGTTCAAGACCAGCCTGGGTGACTTGGTGAGACCTCATCTCTACAATAAATAAAAAAATAAGCCATGCATGGTGACATGCCTGTAGTTCCAGCTACCTGGAAGGTTAAGGTGGAAGGATCATCTGAGCCCAGCATGTCAAGGCTGTGGTGACTGAGCGTGCCACTGCACTCCAGCCTGGGCAACAGAGTAAGACTCTGACTCAAAGAAAAGAAAAAAAGAGGTTTTTTTTTAAAAATTTTGATTTTCTTTAAGCAGACCAAGTAGCAGTCTGCAAATAGCAACAATCTGATTTTTCCCTTCAGGTTGTTACATGTCTTACTTATTTTTCCTTTCTTATAGAATTGACCAGAACTTGCTCAACTACATTAAATGTGGTGAGAGTGGAAATACTCATCCTATTCTCTATTATGAAAAGAATGCTTCAAACATTTCACATAGTAACACTATCGTGTTTTTGTTTTTGGGGTTTTTTTTTAGTTGGAGTCTCACTCTGTCACCCAGACTGGAGTGCAGTGGCATACTCACAGCCACTGCAGTCTCAACCTGCTGGTCTCAGGTGATCCTTCCACCTCAACCTTCCAAGTAGCTGGCAGAAGACCCAACTGCAGAACAATGGACACCAAGCTTCTCAGTTTCCACTCTGCTTAATCTTCCTAGGTTGAGTGCAAAGGGAATTGTTCCAGTGTCTGTACTACCTTACCTATGGTAGGTGAGGGATTGGGAAAGAATTTTTTCTAACTGCCAAGTTAAGAGTGTGGAAGAGGTGAAAGAGCAGTTATGTTGCCAGCTCAGGAAGCGTTTTTTGCTAAGTTGAGGTGAACTGATATTTTCAATAGGAAAGAAAGAAAAGTATAGTACGTCACAATGTAGTTCAACTTTATTATTTATACCACAGTTATCTAAAGGATTAGTGGAGGAAGGATGCCAGTGAGCAAATGTTCCTGTTAAAATGTGTAATATCCTGTAAATGTCTCGGCTAGGGGATGGTCTGCAGAATCTCTGCTAGAAAGCACTTACGTCTAGGAGAAAATCATACTTTGTTCTAAACTTTTCCTGGAAAATACTTCTAGATCTATTTAGTGATTTGGGGAGAAGTTTTAAGGTTAAATATAAATATGCATGCATAACAACAGTTAAACAAAAAGTATGTGAAAGAGAAACAAGTAGTATAAAAAGATATGGAATGTTTCTGTTTTATTATGTACATTTTAAATGCATTAGTTATTTAGTCATAAAGAGCTAAGCAGTCAATGATGAGTTACAAAAAAGGCTGGAGAAACATTTTAAATGTTTGCAGATACTGTACCAGTACCTTTTGAGAGGCATTAAAAAGATTCAAAATAATGTCTTTCCACAAAAAAACCTATCTCATACAAATTTTTTGAAAAATATTGGGTTCTAGTATCCAGTAGCCTGTTTCTTAATTGCTGATCACTTATGTATTGTTTTAATTGTTTGCTTTCTGCTTTTAGAAGGGCAATTGGAGAATACGGGCAAATAGCACTGTCAGGAGCTAAGACAAAGAGTCAGTTCTAGAAATTAACAGAAAAGTTAAAATATCCTACTTTTAGATTATTCGTGATTTTTATTCCCATATTTTATTTGTTTATAAATAGCCTATTATAATTCACTTATGACCTAAAAGTTCGCTTTGACATATGGTCTCATTAAAAATGCTAGCTGCTGGTCACGGAGAAATTTAGAACTTCCTACAACCAGTGTATATATTGTCTACCAGGAAAATCTAAATTATTTGCTAATAGCTTAATATTAGCATGTGTATTTGTCTTCCTTTTCTCTCAATACAGTGTGTCTTGTTTTTCTAGCTCTAAGGAGAGTTTTTTCCATTATCTAAGTAGGCAAAACAATTATTGTTGGAAGTAACCTCATTTTAACCAATTGTTCAGAAGAAGCATGCGCTTTTTTTTGAGTTGGAGTCTCACTCTGTCACCTAGGCTGGAGTGCAGTGGCCCGCCCCCAGCCACCACAGCCTCGACCTACTGGGCTCCGGGGATCCTTCCGCCTCAGCCTTCAAAGTAGCTGGAACTACAGGCGCGCGCTACCATGCCCGGCTAATTTTTGATTTATTGTAGAGACGAGGTCTCGCCAAGTTTTCCAGACGGGTCTTGAACCTGCGGGCTCAGGCAATCCACTTGCCTCGGTTTCCCAAAGTGCTGGGATTACAGGCTGAGCCACCGAACCCGGCCAGCATACGCTTTTGATAGTTTATTTTCTGCTATGGTCCTTAAGGGAGGCATTATTTAAATGATGGTATGGCATAGGACAAAAGAACTGTGGTTCAGATAAGATTATCTCTGGGAAACTGAGTCACACTGTGAGTTAGCTGGACATTGTCTCATTAAATTCATTTTTCTTTCTTTCGAGTGGGAGTCTCACTCTGTCGCCCAGACTGGAGTGCAGTGGCCGCTCCCTACCACCGCAGCTTCGACCTGCTGGGCTTCGGCGGATCGCCTCAGCCTTCCAAGTAGCTGGAACTACAGGCGTGCGCTACCACGCCCGGCTGATTTTTGATTTATTGTAGAGATGAGGTCTCGCCAAGTTGGCCAGGCGGGTCTCGAACCCGCGGGCTCAGGCAATCCACTCACCTCAGCCTCCCAAAGCGCGGGATTACAGGTTGAGCCACCGAGCCCGGCTCATTTTTCTTTCTTGAATTTAAACCCTTAGTATTTCATCCTCAAGCTTCCTACATTTTTCATGTGCAAGTTAAGGGTGCTCTCCTATGAATATTTAGCATGTTGTAAAACAACAAAAACAAGGCAATCACTGTACCAGTTTATGAGAAATATTTTATTTAAGAATAATTCACCTTTCTGTCATTCAATTTAGATTTTGATTATCAGTGTTTAAGTATGAAACCGCATTTGACAAAATGTCAGGTTATATATGTAGACAGCTGAAGTGTGTTTTATCTTTTCATTGTTTCATTTTTTCAAATGAGAATGGGTTGAATTTTTCCACCTCAAATTATGTCTTATCTTTAATTTTCCTTTTATTAATGTGTCACACATACTTTTTAATCTTCCCTGTAATATTTTCCTCCATTTGAATTATGTCTTGCCTGTTGTGAGTTAGGACAGATAGCTATAAGCTAGATATTAGAGTGGAAATAAGATGCAATTTCCATGGCCTTTTTTGTTGTTGTTGTTTATGTAAGACAAGCATTATGTCGCAGTTCTACCAGTGGGGAATAGAAAGTCATGTTTCTGAGAGTTGGATTTTAATTTCTTACATGCTATATGCCTGAAACTTCCCTAACAAAATTTCCCATGTAGATTGACATTGGCTACAATTTCTTAACTGTGTGGGGTTGTGATTTTATGTGAGAAGCTCCTCAGGGACCATTGTTTTGGCAGGTATTGTCAGCCAAGTCTAATAGTAACTGCTTGAGTAGTTATCATCACCTCATTTGTTGAGACTGTTACTTTCCTTAACAGTTGTGTAAATAATGACACACAGTATACAATTTCTTTCTCTTTTTTTCTTTTAAAGTATACTGGTTAACCTTAATCTTCAGTCTAACTAAAACTGAACAAAAGAATTTGTACGGCCATTGAGTTTTCAATTTTTTTTTCAAAGAGAAATTCCCTAATATTTCTGACTAGAGTTAGAAACTCCTGTGTTTTGATCATAAGTGTATTCTCATTTTCACAAGATTGTCAATGTAGGTTTCATTTCAGTGCTGTCAGTGGTGTGTGTGTTTGTGTGTGGGTGGGTGAGTGTGTGTAGCTTCACTCTTAAAGACTTGTATCAGTCTTGGTTCTTATTTATGCAGGCTTAATTAGACTGAAAACACTGAAGCTAGGTAAGAAAATATTAAGGACTATCAATTTAATAGTTTTCTGTTCTCTGTAATGTAAGTCTATTTTAGTGCAATATATATTAGTAATGGTTTGTGTGTAGAGGATTCCAGATTTATCTCCTTATATCCCTTATCTCTCTAGTCACTTAATTTTACAATTTAACATTAACTGGCAGAAAAATGTTGTCTATAATGAACCAACTTGTAAGATGTATTTATTATTACCAAAGTTAGGAGCTAATTTGATAATGAACATGAATAATCTGTTTAGTTAGTTTATACAAAGGGGTTATAGGATCATATTTGTATTGTTTTGGCTGATTCTGCTACTTTCCTTATGTAAGTAAGAGGAAAGATGGAGGGAAACAAATATTCAGTAGCTAATATTTGCATGTTTACACAGTACACTGGATAGATGGGCATTGAATAAAGTTAAATAAGATAAGAGCAAGGGAAACTTTGTTAAGAATGTGTATTTAAGGATAGATGGGAATTAACTGAGTAAAGAGATGGGAAGGAAATATTCAGGCAGGAGGAAGGACCCTGAGGCAGGGTATGCATAGTATCGTCAAGGAAATCAAAGAAGTCAGTGAAATTTAAGTGCTCTTTTCCTTGATTTTTATTCCAAAGTATCAGTGGTTCAGAGACTGACTTGCTTGCCTAAATAGGACAGCTAATGAGTAGAAAGCTGGAATATCCACAAGCCCATTCCATTTCAAATGTACTACACACCAACCTCAGTCATGAAGACACATTGATAAGTGACAGGCCTGGTAACTTGCCCCTTGCCCTTATTCCAGACCGGATAGTCCATCTTGGAAAACCTGGGGCAGATAATGTTTTAATATCTTAATATATTTATATATGTTGACCACCATTTTGTATAGGCATCATTTATTAGGAAATGTTCAAAGAAAGTATGACATTTTTCCTGTGCTTTACAGAGTTCATATATTAGATGACATGATTGAATCAACTTGTCAGTTAAGAAGCATATAAAATAGCAGTTTGTGCTATGGACTAATACTTTTTTTTTTACAAATTTGGAGCAGTTGGTGAATGAAAGTAGGTTGGAAAAGATGGGAAAAGCTTTTGAGTTGGAGTCTCACTGCTGCTCCAGAGATACTTTTGCCTCAACCTTCCAAGTAGCCGGAACTACTGATACGTGCTACCACGCCCAGCTAATTTATTGTTATTATAGAATCGAGGTCTCACCAAGTTGCCCCGGTTGGTCTCAAACCCATGGCTTAGACAGTCCACGTGCCTCAGCCTCCCAAAGTGATTGGATGACAGGCTAAGCCATTGAGCCCGTCTGGGAAAAACTTTCTTGAAGAGGTTACACACAAGCTTAGGATTGTATTGTTATGTTTAAAGAAAGCAAGTGGAAGGGCATTGGCAAAAGCGAAGAGGTGGGCAGGGGCAGGGTTCTTGTCCTGTGTGGTGCTGAGTTCATATTGAAGAGTGTGGGAACCTGGCAATACCATGCTGGGAGAGTCCTAAGAAGGCGTCAGAAGAATTTAAACTTGGCACAATAGCTAGGAGACCCAATGCTATTGAGTAGGCCAATGCATATTCAACCACTTGATAACCTATGGAAGTTGCAGACTCTACTTTCCTTAGGCTAGGGTCTGTTAAAAATAGTTTAGGCTGTAACAACAATATTAGAAATATTCACACAACTACCAATTCCTAAAACTATTAAAAAGGAACCATTTAAATAAATAAATGTTATTGATTACATTGCCTTTCTTCTAAGACCCTGCAAATGAAAACAGGCAAAAATGGTGTAATTTACAAAGCCTGCTGAACAGCAACATGAGTTTAACTTTGTGTACAAACAAGGGTGTTGTAACTCTTATGAGGTAATGATTAAAGGGGCAGCCATAAAATGTTCGTGTTTAGGCAGAATGTGATCAGGTGAATTCTGTCCTTTGTTTGAATTAAGGAAGAGTTAATGTTGGCTTTTGGAGTGATTTAAATGAAGGAATAGTGAAGATAAAGCTGTTAGAAACTCATTACCTTTTATAGCCCGAAAGTCTTACAATGTGAAGATAGACTGATCCCTCAGCTTGTGCGAGAACACCTGGCAGGGCCTCTGTAGAAGAGTATCTGACCAGTTTTACTAACATGAGCTATGCTTTTTAAAAAATAATGTTTGGTTGCTGATGATTTGTATAGTAGTCTAACTGGGGTTGGGCAGGGGAAGAAGGAGAAAGGCAAAAGAAGCAATTATGACATTTACATAACCCCATTCTAAGTATTTTATAAAGAAAAGGCTATTTTTGAATTTACATTTGCGTGTGGGTCCCATGTGACAATGAACTTATGGAAGTCAGTGAATTGGTGCCTTTTTCTTGTGTGTGGTGGTCCCGTCCATACATTGCTGTTAGAGCATATATCGTCTAATATTGTTCTTCGATGGCAAGAACATGTTTATGTCATTGATCTAGTTCCTTGAACTGATGATGATTGAACATATTTTAGAAATGTGGCTTCTCTTTCCCAAATGTCAGGATTTAAGTATCTGGGTTTAGTTTGTGAGACAAATTTAAATACATACTAAGCTTCTAGTACTATTGCTAGTTCATTTGTTGTATAACCTAAACAGATCATTTAATCACCCAGTGTTTCTCCTTTATCATATGTAATCATAAATAAAAATGTTCAGAATTTATTAATTACAAATATTTGAAAAGTTGAGTTTTTCTTGGAGAGGATAAGGAGAGATGGATAGAGAAGATTATACATCTTAAATTTAGGTGTAAAAAATATGTAAGAAAGTGGACTTATAGCTGGGCTCGGTGGCTCAGCCTGTAATTCCGTGCCTTTGGGAGGCTGAGGTGAGTGGATTGCCCGAGCCCGCGGGTTCGAGACCTGCCTGGGCAACTTGGTGAGACTCATCTCTACAATAAATCAAAAATTAGCCGGGTATGGTAGCGCGCGCCTGTAGTTCCTTGGAAGGCTGAGGCGGAAGGATCGCCAGAGCCCAGCAGGTCGAGGCTGTGGTGGCCGGGAATGACCACTGCACTCCAGTCTGGGCAACAGAGTGAGACTCCAACTCAAAAAAAAAAAAAAGAAAGAAAGTAGACTTGTAAAATGATTCTATGATCTGTTGTATGTCAGGTTTTCTACATGTTTGGCTACACTTTCTATAAATAAAATTCCAGCACCGTTATTAAAAATAGTTTTTAGTTATAACCTCAAAATGTGTTATATATTTCTCAATCACTAAAATGCCAACTCAGTTTATTAGACGACAAAAGCAGAGTGTAGACAAATGTGTTTTGAATCATTTTAAAGAAAAAAGATCTAAAGTAAAACAATGTTTCCTGTAGTACCTTCAGCTCCCTATTAGAGAGAATACCCTGTCACTAGGGTAACTGGTCAATTGAGTGATTACCTATGGAGAAAAGTGTGGATATGACTTAATAGTGTGAACTTGGAGCTATATGACAACAAAGATTTATCATAGTAGTACTGTGAGTATCCACAGGTTCAGATCTTGACTCTATGACCAACTAGCATTGTGACCATGGGCAGGTTACCTAACCTGTCTGAACTTTACTTTCCACGTCTTTGCAATTGAAAGAAAAGCAATACTTTCCTTATGGGGTTGTTGTGAGTATTAAATATGTTAAGCATGTAAAATGTCTGAAAAAATGTAAGAGTAAAAGAAATAGTGTCTATGGTCATTATTAATGTGTAGGAAGTTGAAGACATAAGATTTGATAGAATATCCCAGGCAGAAAGTGAAGAGTGAGAAAACAACCTAGAACAGAGTCTTAAGGAAGACAGCATTTAAGTGGAAGAATGGGGACGTGCTGAGAAGTAACCATACAGGTTGGAAGAAAATCAAGCAAATGTGATATTGTAGAAACCAAGGAAAAGAACATTTCAAGAAAAAAGAGTTGGTTGGTTAACATTACCAAATACCAAACAAAAAGACAGTTTGCTACATTTTGTACCTCCGTGCACCATCATTAGGTTGTAATCTATATAAATAGAACTCTCTGTCTAACATTCATATATTACAAAGTGGATAGAGCTCGTAAAGTTGGCTAGTCCACAGGATTCTGTAATTCTCACAAAGTGCCCAGTAAAGTGAGTAGAAGATAAAACATTTGCGTAAGTAGGAAAGTAGTAGCAAAGTAGGAAAGTGGTGACTTGGCAAGAGCACTTAGAGCATAATTGCTAGGGAGAAACCAAATGGTAGGAAGTTGAAGACTAAATAAGAGCTGGGAAACTCTAGAACAAAGGCGGCATCTGTGAGGAGGGAGGGGTGGAAGGCTTGGGGAACTGACCAGTATAGGCAGTTTGTGTTGTTTTAAGGTAGTTCAATGTGCCGATATTAAGGAGGTGTTAAGGTGGCAATGTGGGAGAGAGAGGGGCTACCCATAGTGTAAAGACATCCAAAGAGGTAGGAGACAGAGTATAGTTAAGAGGCAAACCTTAAAACAGAGGAGGGAGGAGACTGTTGGGTTGTAACAGAATGCAAGGAGACAAGGGTAAGGTCCTATGCAGTTGCTTTGTAACTTTAGTGACATCAAATTGAGGAAGCTCCTGCCGGATAGCTCACATTGTCTCCTTAAAATAAAGATATGTAAACTTTAAGGAGAATTGTTTTTAAAAGTCAGCATCCAAGTAGGAAGCATTGTACTACTAGATACTTTGGAATAAAAAATTATAGGAATAGAGGCAATCTTGGACCCACTCAATAGGAGTTATGTATTTAAGAAACAAACACTCATGGTTGAACATTCTACTGGAACCCAGTGAGGGCCCAGAACCAACAGTAGTAAAAAGTCAGTGTGGTGGAATTGTGAGGCATCCCCCAGTAGGCAAAAATCTGTTTTACAAAAGGAGGCCAGACTAGAGTCTTGAAAGTAATGTCAGAAGTGATGCTGTAGAACTGTAATCCACTGTGTATTTTCCTTGAATAAAAATGATTTTTAAACATTAGAAAAAGTATTTAGAAAGTACTTTTCTTTTCATCTGTTTATCTGTAATACCAAAGAACTCCCTCTTTAAATACTTTGCTACAGAAAATTGATTTTTCTTACTAGACCTATTTTTTTCATGAGTGCCCTTTGACAATAAATGCAGAAGAAAAACTTTACTACAGTGTTCATTTCTGTAATAAATTATAAAATCTGTGTGATTCAGATAAACCAGAACTTTCAATGCTGGATGAAATTAACTGGAAAAGTAGCAGAAACTACATGTAGAATAATAATTTTGCCTTGAATTTATATTAAGGTTTGTCTTCCAAAAAGCTAGGATCCCTTTGTAATTAAATATCCCACATTTAACAAAAGAAACTGGTACTTTTTTTAGTTGTGTTTAATGATTGAGAAGTTATACTAAGACTTCAAAAAAATTTAAGGTAACCTGTTGATTTACAGAAAACATCAGTGTGATGGGGTGCATACCAGATGATTCTTTTTTTTTTTTTTTGTATATTTGCATTTTCCTTTCTATAGGGCCAAATAACAGGAAATGTTATTGTATTCTGCATACAAGTCGGTTTATTTTTATCAGCAAATCACTTATAAATGTAAGGTACGACATTAACTTTTTAGTATCAGGTTTTATAAAGTTCTATATCCAAAGGCTCTTTATAGTTCAGAAGATGAATTCATCATTGTAAATATTAATATTTACTAGCTTTAAAAGGCCTTATATGATAATCTATTGAAATTGGATAAAAATATAATATGTGCAGGCTACACATTATATTTTACAAAAAGATTTGTAGTTTTCTCATGCCTGATACTGTCTTAGGGTAGAGGGCTAAACTGCTCTGACAAAGAGATTCCAAGATGCAACATCCAATAAGCCCTACATATTTTTTTCTTAGATCATAATTTACTCAAACAAGGTAAAATTTTATTTCTTTTTTGAGTGACAGTCTGGGTAGACAGTCTAGGTCAGCTAACAGCTCTTCTTCATGCAACAATGGCTCTGCCAATTATCAATGCATAACTTACGAAGTTGTTGATTGTAACCACTCTAAACAGTAGCGAAAAGAACAGAAGGCTTGGTCAAAGGTTTCCTCTTAGGCAAGTCAAATAGAAGTTGCTCACATAATTCCTGTGTGTTTTCCATTCACAATGAGGGATTAACCACATGATGACACCTGTGCCAAAGGAGACAGGGAAATGTGATTCCCAGTGGGCAGCCATGTCTCAGTCACACTTGACTATTTGGAGAAGGGAGGAGAAAAGTCTTCAGTTGACAGCTAACAGCCAGCACAAATACTATTCTATGTGTAAGGAAAAAAATGTACTGTTTTAAGAGTACCTTTCTACCCATTAAGAGCTTTTTGAAAAGTAAAATTTTGGGTTGTCACATCAGTATTATTCTAGGTTACTCTGTGCTATTTTAGACTTTGTCACCATATGTGAAGTTCACTTAACTTGTTTTAAATCTACGAAAAACAAAGAGGAGAATACTAGTATAAAATTATGTAAGAAGCCATGTTGCTAGAAAAACTTAACTGTACTTATTTTATTTTTCAATATATTAAATTATTTTTCTCAAGTAGCTTTATTGCATTCAGGAATTTTATTAGAAAATTATTTTAAAAATATATACTGCTCCATATTGTGTTTGGTATTTGGGGTTTCTACTACCTAGAGATTAGAATTCAGAAAGGGAAAATATGATGACAATAATATGTAATACAGGGAATAATGGGGTGATACAAAGAAAAAGATATTTCAGAGAAGGCCTTGGAAAGTAGGTGATCCCTATTCTGGGATATAAAGAATGAATAGAAATGTCCGCATTTGCAAAAAGGAAAATCAGAGGGACACTAAGAAAGCAAGAATGGCATGTTCAAGGTCAAGTTAGTTGGTGTAAATAGAGTGAAGGGCTCAGAGATGGGGCAAAGTGTTCAGGTAGATCTTGGTGTCGTACTGGTCAGTCATGACCTATTTGGTGTTTTAAAACTCTGGAGTATGTGAAGGTATTCCTGGAATGTATGTAACTATGAAGAAGTCCTTGCAGGTGGTATTTCACAATATTCCATTTTTTCTTAGCTTTTAAGCATATGGCATATCATTTTTAAAAAGCTGATTGATGAAGCTGAAAAAATATAAATTTCAGTGTACAACAGTATTTTTATGTTATTGTCATAGCTCAAAATAGTGAAAAAGAGTGTGCTTTTTATTATCTAGTTGCATAAAATTTCAGTCTACATTTTAATATCCAATAAGCCCTACATATTTTTTTCTTAAATCATAAGCATAAAGCAATACAAATAATTTTCATCCCTTTTCCTTGAGAAGAAAAAAATCTTTTTTTTTTAGTAAAATGGAGTTTGAAGACCGTATGGTGTAACTTTTGTTCTTTGCTAATGCAGTGGTCTAAAATAAGCATTCTTCTTTATCGTAAACCAGAAAAAAGATAAAATGATCATCAGATACCATTTTGGAAATGTCTCGGAAACCCATTAACATTTTTGAAGTGAACTTGTAGGTAAGGAGGTAGCCATTGAAGGGGTTCAAATGAGTGGGTGATGTGCTTAGATTTGCTTTATACAAAGACCTCTTTCAGAGCAACTTGGTGGATGAACTGGATAGAAATGAGATGGAGATGCAAGTAAAAGCGAAGCAATGCCAGGTAGAGGGGACTAGAGCCTGAGATTTGGCAGGGATAAAAGACAGGAGAACACAGGGTGGATTCAAGAAACAGAGGAGTACAATTGGTAGGTCTTCTAGACGCCAAAGAAGGGGAAGACCCTGGGATGACTCAAGTTTCCAGCTTGCTGTCTGCAGAGAGGTGATGTCAAGTGGGGGGGGAGCTGGAAGAGAAGGAGCAACTAGAAAAGGGGGCTGAAACATGTGTTTCGACTTAGAAATTTAATATTATTTCATTAATATAATTACAGTAATGTTCAGGATGACTTGGTTTTATCCTAATAAATACAGACTTGTTGCAGAACCATATTGTTTCCATATGAGAACTTTCTCCCAACTCTTAGATGTTCTTCCAGGTACCGGCTTTGACTCTAGTTGCTTATCTTCCTTACTTCTGTCTCTCCAAATCAGAATAACAAGAATAAGCTTGTGAATTTTATTTCTTGACTCCTTAAGGGGAAAAAATGTGCAGCATTTGTGCTCTGAAAGATTTTTCCAATGCCTCAAAAAGACAAAAAGTATTTCTTCTCCTGCTGAGAAACTTTTTGCAACTTACTTTGAAGTCTTTGTTACCAAAGGAATTAATTTAAGAGTCTCTCCAGGCCATTAGATAGGGAGTGAAAAAAAAAAGTATATGTCTTTGCTGCTAACACACTGTGTTGTGTTAGGCAAAAGAAGTTATGTCGACTGGGCTCAGTGGCTCAGCCTGTAATCCCAGCACTTTAGGAGGCTGAGGCGAGTGGATTGCCTGAACCTGCAGGTTCATGACCAGCCAGGGCAACTTGGCAAGACCTTGTCTCTCCAATTAAAAAAAATAAATTAGCCAGGCATGTTAGTGCGCACCTGTAGTTCTGGCTACTTGGAAGATTGAGGCAGAAGGATCGCCGGAGCCCAGCAAGTCAACTCTGGGGTGGCCATGACTGTGCCACTGCACTCCAGCCTGGGCCATAGAGTGAGATTCCGACACACACACACACACACACACACACACACACACACACACAAAATTACATTTTTGAAGCTTTATTTTACTATTTTTATTAGATCAGAGGTTCTTAAATTGGGATTGTTGGCTTGATTCAGATGATCTGTGAGCTCCCTAAAATAGAATGAAAAATTCTGAGATTATTGATGCAAACACTTTTCTCTAACAACATCCTCAGTTTTCACCAGGTGTTTAGGGTTCTGAGGCCCCAAGAAGATTTTTAAAAACTCTGTTAGGATTATTTGACATGACTGGATTTCTTGCCATGAAATCTTTGTATTTTGATGGAGGTGAAGATATTCAGCATTAACATAGAATAGGATTTTCTTAGATGTGGACCCATCATTTTGTAAATTCATTTATAAACCATGTCCTGTATTTTAGGGCATCTGTGGTCTTCTAAGATCTCATCAATAAAATCTCAGCATTTGATCTCTAAGGAAGAGGAAGGAGTGGTTAGAAGCAAGAGAGTTACAGAGCGGTCACCAGAGGTAGGATTCTGTGTGTGGTCAAAACTTCTGCTGCCAGAATTTCAAGACTAGGAGCAATATTTAGATGTTCTTCCCTTCACTACTGAATGCCACCAGAAAGCATGTTAACCCCTTGGCACGGCCCTTTGAAAAAACTGCCAATGCCTTTACTAGACACAAAAATTGACTGCAGAATACAAGCATGGGCAAAACTTGCCAAAATCTTGTCTGTGATAGTGCAGTGACAGTAACTTAGATAAAACACAAGAAATAAAATGTGTTGACCCTAGAGCTGCTTTTAAAGTCTGAACTTTGGCCAGTGCTTTAATATATTTGCCCAAACACACTTCTTTTAAAAGTCTAGATAGTGTAATTATATAGTAATTATTTCTTGCTTTTCAACAGCTCAGTAAATATATAAAGGGTTTGGCTTTACCTCTATAGGCTTTAATCATTTATTTATGTTGTTTCTCACCCCGTGAAGTCCCCTTATATCCCCACCATATCCTGGACAGCAGTGGTCCTTAAGCTGAGGTTGAATAACTCTTTGTTTGTTTTATTTTGTAATTTCCCTCTGTTATTTGGTTTCTGTTGCACGTGCTTAGTAAACAGCTTGTACAGTTGACCCTTGAACAATACCAGAGTTGGGGTGCTGATACCCCACGCAGTAAAAAATTCATATAACTGTAGACTCCCCCCAAACTTAACTACTAATAGCCTATTATCAAATGGAAGCCTTACTGAAGTCTTAAGCAAGCTAGAGAAAAGAAGATTGTTAAGAAAATCCCAAAAGAAAATATATTTATTATTTATTAAGTGGAAGTGGCTTATCATAAAGGTCTTCATTCTCATCATCTTCATGTCAAGTAGGCTGAACAGAAAAGTTGTGGTTGGTCTTGCTGTGTCACGGCTTGCAGAGGCAGAAGAGGCAGAAGGGGAGGCAGGAGAGGCAGGCACACTCAGTGTAACTTGTATTGAAAAATATCCATGTGTAAGTAGACCAATGTAGCTAAAAGCCATGTTGTTCAAGGGTCAACTGTATATGCGACCCATCATATATCCTGGTGTATGTCCTGTCCAATGATGTGAGCCCACTGATCACTTGCTTAAATATGGCAGGCATATGATCTGCAGGAGTTTTTGCACTGCTAAAATAAGACAATTGATATACGTAGAGAAAATAAATAGAACAATACACACAAAGCTGTAGTACTGCATTGTAGTCAAGTGTAATAAAAACTCGTTTTGAATACTGACATTATTTGTCAAACTTTCAAAATAAAGTCACTGGTAAAATATAAATTAATAATATTTAAAGGCATTAAACAAGGAGAACTATATTAAAAATTTTTATATTTTGTTATAAAATCAAGTGTAAGAAAATCTCGAATGTAATTTTTAGATCTAGTATGAGTAGTAAGTCTAGGAAGACATTAATTTATCAGTGATTATTTATCATTAATGCTCAGGCATGCATGTTTATTCTTATGTTTATATGGGAGAAATTTAATTTTGTTATTATGAGTATTTAGACATAATATATTTTTTGTAAACATTCCCTCATATTCAGCCCATAATTCATTGTGGGAAATCAAGCCCATAACATTTACCCAGTGTTCAATAAATGTGTTTATATTTCAATTTCTTGACATAAAAACTTTGTTTTTGTTTGGCTTTGGCTCACCTCATTACAAGGAGTGGGAGACAGGCCACAACACTTGCTTACATCAAGTTATTTACTACTGCCTATTATTAGACTACTTGGACACGCTAAGTGACCTGAGAGGCACTAGCCATTAAATTTCAAATAATTTATTCAATGGAAGGCTTTCCTGATACAGTTGTTTCAAATGAAAGTTTATAGTTGCAATTTTGGGTTGAGTGGCTAAATATTTATGCTCTGCTACACAAAACAAATCAAATTGGCATTATTTTAATTAAAAAAGCTAAAATGCAACACATGAAGAAATCATAGTTTTGCTTGATATTTAATTCCAGCAGTTGCTACTCACTAATGTTTTGCCTAAAATTATGTCAATGGGAGAAGTTGGAAAGATAATGCTACTTGTAATGGAAATGTTAATTAGTAAACAGTGAACAGTTTACTTTTCTAAAGAAAAGTTATGTAATCTCACCGAGGTTCAGTTTTCCCTTCTATAAAATGGGCATCATAATATCCAAATCATGAGACTATTTGAGATATACAATTAAGGTAATGTGAAGCACCTTGTATAATACCTGCTCACCACCTGTGATGTATTGAAAAAAATAGGTCACTTTGTGTGAGATGAATTTAGGAAATAGAACTTGATAGATACATACTCCATGCATTTTGTTCACTTGCAGTTTGCCTTGCTTTTTACAGCAAATACATTCTGAAAGCTGGCTAAATTAAAATTTTTAATAGAAAAAGATAATAAATTATACCAGGGAAACAAACTTTTTCTGTAAAGGATGCAATTGTAAATAGTTTAGATTTCACAAGCCACCTATAGTCTCTGTGACATAGTCTTCTTTAAAAAATTGTTTCTTAACTCTTTAAAAATAGAAAAACTATTCCTGGCTCACAGGCCAGAGGGAAATATATGGATTGTAGTTTTTTGACCCCTGGTTTATATTGATATTATAAATAATAGTTTAAATACTTCATGGGTAATTTCTGTATAACAAAATTGTGAAAAGAAATTGACAATGACTCTTTCTTATAGACTAACAGATCTTTAATTTTTATTCTATTTGATAAACCACAATTTGCTTTGTTAGTTTTACTTAAAACTAAACATAAATAAAAACTAGGCAAGCTACCAGCGACATCCTTCTTTGCCTTAAAAGTTGGAATTCTAAGTATATAATATCCAACATATTTTTATCAATTAAGGAAGTCAGAATTTAACCATAATATATGCAGAGCAAAATTTATGCTGAAGAACATACAACATTGGATTTGTTTTTTTTTCTGGAAAAATACATTGAATTCCCTAAAAAAGCATACATTAGTTAGAAACTAAAAATTCATGTAAAATATAACAATAAACATAGTTGACACCTCTGAAGATTGCTTAAAACTTTAAATAGTTCGGGCTCTTTGGGAGCCTGAGGCGAGTGGATTGCCTGAGCCTGAGGGTTTGAGACCAGCCCGGGCA
Source organism: Tarsius wallacei (assembly GCA_963574415.1). NCBI lineage: Eukaryota > Metazoa > Chordata > Mammalia > Primates > Tarsiidae > Tarsius > Tarsius wallacei. The sequence goes on along the minus strand of CAUYQG010078628.1, from coordinate 12,740 downwards.
ACTTGGCGAGACCTCGTCTCTACAATAAACAAAAAATTTGGCGGACATGGTAGCGCACACCTGTAGTTCTGGCTACTTGGAAGACTGAGGTGGAAGGATCACCGGAGCCCAGAAGGTCAACACTGGAGTGGCCGTGAGTGTGCCATCACACTCCAGCCTGGGGAGCAGAGTGAGACTTCGACTCAAAAAAAGAAAAAGAAAGAAAGAAAGAATGAAAAGAAAACCTTAAATATTACAATATTTTTATTGAGTCAAAGTAGTATTGGTGCTGGTGCTGCACAAATATAAACCTACTCTTGGAAGTCAAGATGGTGATTATTTTTCCTGTGTTCCCACTGCAGTGTGAGAAGAACCTTGAACAACAAAGGTTTGAGCAGTGTGGGTTCACTCATAAGTGGATATTTTTCCTCCTCTGCTACTCTTGAGACAGAACCAATCCCTTCTCTTTCCTTCTCAACCTATTTACTCTACTCACTGTGAAGGCAACGAGGTGAAAGGTCTTTATGGTGATCCACTTACACTTAATGAATAGTATCTCTACTTTATGATTTTCTTAATTTTTGTTTCTAGCATACTTTATTATAAGCATGCAGTATATCATACATATAGCATACAAAATATGTGCTGATCAACTGTTCATGTTATCAGTAAGGTTTCTGTTCAACAGTAGGGTAAGAGTCAAGTTATGGAGACTCAAAAGTTTTAAGAGAATTTTTAACTGCTGTGTGGGTGGAGAGGATGTTGCTGCCTCTAACCTCCATGTTGTTTAAGGGTCAACTGGGTCAAATCTGTGTGCATGTGTATACATAAAACTTGGGCTTAGTTTTCTCCTTTTGTTTTTTGAGGTGTTTTTTGGCTTCATAGTCTATACAAATTTCATGTAGATTTTAAAGCAATATGTACAGAGTCATATTTTAAATTGTTAACCATCTAATAGCTTTGGAAACAGCCTTAAAATAATATCCACAACTTTAAACCAAGATCATGCCTATCATGTTGATATTGTATGGACAAAAATCAATGTTATTATTACTTTCTTTGGAACTATAGAAAAATAGTGATTAAAGTATTTTCTGTTGTGTTTTAACCTTAATTTTACCACATTTCAGTCCTAATAGTGCTGACTTATTTCATAAGTATTTATTGAAAGTAATACAAATACCATCAAGTCTTTGAAACAATGCTAATACCCCTTATGATTCACAGTAAGGCAAATAAAGTGTCTGGTTTTGGCATGTTAGTAGTATTTGTGTAACTCCCACAGAAGTTAATAGCCTATTAATATAATAGCCTATTCCAATATAACATTTTTAGATTTTCACTAAAAGACAGTTACTGAATTCTTGAGAGTATTACAATTCAAATGGAAAGTCAAAATATTGTCCAGTTTATATTTTATCGTTTCTAAATCTCATACAAAGTATGTTTTATAAAATGTCACTGGTATCTGTTCACATTTAACATATATCAGTTTAGCATCTCACAAATATTTGTTATTTTACATTTTTTCCCACTTGTTATCATATTATACAATATTTCTCTACTTATATATAAAATGCTAGAATTATATAGTTTAATATTTCTATCATGTTTGAAAACGTAGAACATCTTTTCTGTTGGTTAATCATGTATTATCACATTCACATTGGTAGTATTATATAATCATTCTCTATTTGTGGTGATTTAAAAATTATGTATGGAAGAATGGAACACAAATTCTTTTCCACACTATATTTTACATTTCTCCATAATCTCAAATGCTATTACAAATTTATACTGTTCAGTTTTATTAGAATTTTAATTCCATGAGATTTTGGGATGAAATTTTCTGATTTGTTCATTATGTTTTAAGTTGTGAGTAACTTAATATTATCTATAATTTGTATATAGTTTTAACCCACTTTTAAAGGCACGATAGTATATTTGGTACAATATTCTATAATATTTACTAACATTTACCTAGAACAACTTCACTGAAAATTATTTTTTATATTGTACCCTTCTTAAAAAGGAGTATTCTTGTTGGTAATAAAATAATCTAATTAATATATTGTAAACTGTAAGATCAGACAATATGTACAGTATTTTTTCAATTTGTAAAGTATGTTTGTATATGAATGTAAGCACATAAATAGAAAATATGGGCAAATGCATTTCAAAATGTCTAGGAAAAAGATAATTGATTTTATTATGTTTAATACCTTTTAAAAATGTTTTCCTATATCCTACCATAAATATATTTTTATAATTAGAAATATGTATGCTCATTGGGATAGGCATAACAACTCAACTACAATGTTATCTGCTTGCTGGCTGTAACAAGGAACAGGCAAGATATTTCTGCTCCTCTGTAAGCAGAGAGCTTTTATTTTTAAATTTACTAACACTTCAAATAACAAATCATCATGGCCTACATTTCCTTTATGTGATTATTTTAAGCAGTTTTGAGCCCGAAGCCATGTTTGAACCAGTTCTCTTTCAAAGAAGTCTCCTTTTTCAACGTAACTGAGTAGATTTTGGTAAGTTAATGGTTTTGGGTGATGGTTTCTAGTTTGAAGTTCCTTTGTCTTATGTTTTACATGAACCAACATATTACCAACCTTGCAAAAGACAAAAAAAAAAAAAAAAGATTTATTATTTTTGGCTCATTTAGTAATTGAAGGACACAACATCCACCTTATTTATATTATCTCATTTTACTATTTTACCAGTGAATCCTACTGGGTCTGTTAACAGAATTCTAGGAAAGAGATTATCTGATTGTATCTTATTTGTAACTGAAAAATAGGCAAGCTTGAATGTGTTTCCCAAAAAGCTTGTGTTGGGAGCATAATCCCCAGTGTAACAGTGTTGGAAAGTGGGGCCTGATGAGAGGTAATTAGGTTATGAGGCCTCTCCCCTCCTGAATGGATTAATGCCATTATTGGGGGAGTGACTTTAATATCATGGGAGTGGGTTCCTTATAAAAAGGGCTAGTTCGATGTGATTCTCTACCTCTCCTTTCCTCTCTTTGCCCTTCTGTCATGGGATGGCACGGCAAGGAGGTCCTCACTAATTGATATTGGACTTCTCAGCCTGTAGGAATCTGAGAAATAAATTTTTCTTTGTATATTACCCTGTCTCTGGTATTGTTACAGCAGTACAAAACAGACCAAGACAAGGCACTTTTCATATTTTTTTATAGCAGATGGTGCTCACTCAGTAGATGCAATTTTTTTCTTGTGTAGTGGTGGTATTTTTTAATTCTAAAAACAGCAAAATAAAATGAAAATTTTTTATACCATATTTTTTATGTGAAATGAAAAAAGTCATTACGAAAGCCATGCCTCATAATTTTGAAAGTGTGTCATGGGTTTCTTTCAAATTTAATCCTAACTTTTAGCATCCTCAGCATAATGATTTCTTATCAGATCACTTTAACATATTCTACTGAATATCTATTCATTTAATCTTAAGGATAATTAGGGAGGTTTTTGTTTTAATAGTTAAAATAAATTTTAAAGTAAAAAAGGAAGTGAGTAATTATCCTTAAATTGAGGAAAAATAAAACTATTGATAAACCCTAGTTCCCTAAGTATTAATTTACAAGGTTTTGATAAACCTATTATTTAAAGGTTATTTTACTCATTTAGTTAAAATCCTTGTTCAAGAGTAAAATACTTTATTTAACAAAAATACTATTATTGAATCAAATGAAGAACACCAAATTTTATTGTACATAGAATGCCTCAATGAGGTAAAAAAGCGAGCAGTTAATGCTTGATGTATCTATTAGTAGGAGGCTAAATGATAGTTTCTATCAGTTGTATACACAGATTTAGAACTTAACTGTAGTTTTTGTGGATCAATTTGGTGGTTGCCCACAGAATTATTTCAGTTTATAGGAATGCTACATATTATCTTTTTAAATATAAATGATATTGTACTTGAATGCTAAATTTTGTATGAATAGTATCAGATAATGGCCTTGATTTCCTCAATATTGAACACTCTACCTGTGCTATAGTTATGTAGTGTTTACTGTCCAAGTTTCTCATACTCTAATGATAAATGTATGACCACAGAGTGAAGTCATGTGCATGTTTCCTGTGCATTCCCTGTAGAATGGCACTCTAGAAAGTGCATTTCATAATGTAGACTCAGTCTATCTTTCCATGCTGTGATGGGATAGAGTGTGTTTCAACTTCTCTCGTGTTTAAATCCTTTACATTGTGCCTTAACCTAGACCAGGAGGAACCAACATGGGCTACTCATAGCTTCTCTGGAAAGCAATTTAAAATACCAAACCATGGGATCTATCGGGTCCAAGTCAATTCGTTTCTTTCCAAAGTAGCAATGATTTGGTTCATGGTGACTTGGTGAAACAAACCATATGTAGACATAATTATTTTTTAATTCCATATTTGTTCTCCTAAAATCTGGTTTCATTGTGAATATATGGCATTATAATTTGAGTCAGCTATTGATTTTCCTATGCTTACAGTAGTAATTTCATTGAAATCACAAAATGCTTTTTATAGCAATCAAGAAGTTATTTAGAGGTTAAATAGTTTTCATCCTTTTGTGAATATTAAGTGGAAATAAAATGGAAGAAATTTTAGAGCTTGGAAATAGTTACTTTAAAATTAAATTTCAGACATTACTGATTCTTAACACACAATATTCAACTTCTGGACACAAATTGTTTCAAGCCTAAGGGATACATCAAGTTGTTTCCAAAACATATTGGAGGGAGAATTTTAGTTTTGTTTACCATTTGAAATTATTTTCTCCTGTGCGTGAGGTGAAGCATGCTTTATGTAGTTTACTGCTTATTGGCTTGTTTCACTGTAGCATATCAGCTAGTTTTTATTATATTTGGCAGACTTGTTTATTTAAGAGTGCCTTGAAGAATACTTTAAAAGTATTAATTGTCAAGAAAAAAAATTTATCTTTACTCCACAGGTCAACATCAGTGCCCTCTCCAGAGACAACAGTGTTGTGTATTAGAAAGGCTTAGAAATAAGAAGTGACAATTATTTCCAGATCAAGTCCTGGCTCACTTGCCAAGTAGCCATGTTCTCTTGTGTACAGTCTACCTTCTTGGGCTACACATCTATTATCACCTAATTTAAGTTTTTTTTAAGCCTTAAACATGCTTTTATTCTAAAAAGGGATACCTTTCACTAGTGTGCACACAAACTTTTTGTGGGTTTTTTTGTTTTTGGTATTAACATCATAAAATATTACTGGAAAAAACTCTATGGTTTTTACAGAAAAACATAGAGATTTGCAAATAAGATAGTTTTGCAGTTTATTTGGAATGCTGCTTATAAATCTATATCTTTTATTTCCAGCTACCTCACTTCCATTGTGACAGCAAATGGAATAGGATTAATCTATAAGTAGAATAATGATTGCTATTTGGAAGGACAGATTGTAATTGTTGTCACTTGAAGGAGAAATGTGTTATAACTCCTTTAGAATATAGGTGTATATTTATTCATAGTATCCTAGTTTTACTTTGTAATTATACTCTGAATATATTTATTGGTCATGATTGAGGAACATGTCATTGTTGATGAAGAAAAATAATTAAGTTCAAAGAAAATTAAAATTGCCACCTCAGAATAGAAAACATATTTTTTTCTAAGTTTCTGTAGAGGTTTTATGTATATTTTATTTTTAGTGGACACAATGTACATATTTATGGGATTTAGAGAGATATTTTGATATAGGTATACAATGTGAGAGTTTAAACCAGGGTAATCAGCTCAATCACATATCAATTCTTTGTATTGGGAATATTTAAAATTCTCTCTTCTAGCTTTCTGAATATATACAATAAATTATTGTTGACTCTACTCACCTATAGTGCTCTAAAATGCTAGAACTTATTTCCCCTATCTAGCTGTAATTTTGTATCCATCAGTCAAACTCTCCCTATCTCCCTTTCCCCTTACCGTTTTCAGTCTCTAATAACCACAATTCTGTTCTCTACCTCTAAGAGCTCATTTTTTAGCTACTACATATGGTGAACATGCTGTAATTTTGTATCCATTAGCCAACCTCTCCCTATCTTCCTCTCCCTCCTACCTTTCCCAATCTGTAATAACCACAATTCTACTTTCTACTTTTATGAGTTCATTTTTTTTAGCTTTCTCATATGAATAAGAACTTGCATTATTTATCTTTTTTAACATAATGACCTCCACTTTCATCCCTTTTTCCACAAATGACAGAATTTTATTCTTCTCTTATGGTTAAATATTATTTCATTGTGTATGTATACCACATTTTCTTTATTCATTCATTTGTTGATGGGCATTGGATTGATTCTAGTAGCTATTATGAATAATGCTGCATTAAACATGAGGGTGCAGATCTCTTTTTGACACACTGATTTCCTTTCTTTTGGATAAATACTTGGTAATAGAATTGCTGGATCATATATCTGTCTTATATTCTTCAAATCCACTGTTTCGTTATGGATTTTGTCTAAATGATATAGCAATTGTTGGAAGAGGGATAGTGACATTTCCTATCATTATTATATTGCTATTTTTTTCAGGTCTGTTAATATGTTCTTTATATATATAGAATTGTTCTGATATTTGCTACAAATATATTTATAATTTCTCTATTCTCTTGATGAATTGACCATTTTATTTTACATAATGACTTTCTTTGTCTGTTGTGATGGTTTTTGACTTAAAGTCTATTTTTGTTGATACTAATATAGCCTCACCTGCTTTCTTTTGTTTATCATTTGTATGGTATGTCTTTTTCCATTTCACTTTCAACATATGTGTGTCTCAGAGCTAAATTAGTTTCTTGCAGGCAATGTATTGTTGAGTCTCTTTTTTAAAAAATCCATCGAGCCACTCTGTGTCTTTTGACTGGAGAATTTAATTCATTTACACTTAAGGTAATTGATTGGTAAGAACTTACTATTGTGATTTTTTAAACTTGTTTTCTGACTTGCTGGATAATTTTTTTGTTTCTTCCCTTCTTCCTTTTGATTTGATGAGTTTTTGTAGTGGTGTGCTTGCATTTTTTTCTCTATCTTTTTTGTTTCTACCATATGTTTTATCATTGTGATTACCATGAGACTTACATACAACATCTTAGTTTTAACAGTGTCTTTTAAAATGATAACAACTTAACTTTGCATACAAAAACTCTACACTTTTACTTCTCCCCTCATGGCATTTTATGTTACTGATGTCACAGTTTATTACTTTTATATTGTGTATCCATCAACAAATTATTATTGCTATAATTAATTTTAATACTTTTGTTTTTAACTTTTATACTATAGTTGGAAACTCCTATATGTATAGCATCATTACAGTATTAAAGTATTCTGAATTTGTCATGCTTATGCTTATTTTTATAAGTTTTATACTCTTTTTGTTTTTGTTTGTTTATTTTTATGGAGATAAGGACTTACTATGATGCACAGGCTGGAGTGCAGTGGCACAAATCATAGGTCACTCCTGGGCTCAAGCTATCCTCCTGCCTCAGCCTCCCATGTATCTAGGACTACAGGTACACACCACCATGCTGGTTAATTTTTTTCATTTTTTTTTAAATGGGAGCTTCACTTTGTTGCCCAGGCTGGTTATGAACTCTTAGCCTCATGCAATTTTTTCCACATTGGCCTCCCAAAGCACTGGGATTACAGGTGTGAGCTACCACTCTCAACCTTTTAATATATTTTTGTATTGCTAATTAGTATCCTTTTAGTCCAACTTGGAGAACTTGCGTTAGCATTTCTTATAAGTCAGATCTAGTGGTGATTAACTCCTTTAGCTATTGTTTGTCTGGGAGAAGCTTTATTTTTTTGTTTCTGAATGACACCTCTGATGGATGTAGTATTTTTGTTTTTTTCTTTTTGGGTTTTTTTTTTTTTTTTCCCAGCACTTTGAACATGTCTTCCTACTCTCCTGGCTTGCAAGGTTTCTGCTGAGAAATACACTCACCGTCATATGGAAGAAATGGATGATATCATTGTATGTAATTACTCACTTTTCTCTTGCTGCTTTCAAAATTTTCTCTTTGTCTTTGATTTCTGACAATTTGATTATAATGTGACTCAATGAAGACCTCTTAATTCAACCTACTTAGAATTTTTTGAACATTGCAGATCTGGGTTTTCAATACCCTTCAAGATGTGGGAAGTTTTCTGTCATTTCTTTAAGTAAGCTTTCTGCCCTTTCTCAGATTGTACTCTTTTTGATACTCCCATAATGTATATATTGACTAATTTGATGTTATTCTATAAGTCAAACAGGATTCCTTTGGTCATTTTCTTTCTGTTTCTTTTCTTTTCTTTTTAAAATAGAATAATTTTTAAGTGACCTGTCTTTGAACTTGCTAATTCTTTTTTCTGCATAATTGAGTCTGCTGTTGAAGGTCTGCATTGTTTTTTTGTTTGTTTGCTTGTTTGTTTTTTGGTTTAAGGTTTATATTCCTCTGCTTCAAGATTTCTGCTTTGTTTGTAATAATTTTTATTTCTAAATTAAACTGCTAATTTTCTTTATATACTGTTTTCTTTAGTTGTTTCTTTGCATTTTTTGTAGCTGATTGAGTTTTTAAAAAGATGATTATTTGGGATTCTTTGTCAAGCCATTTATGAATTTCCATCTCCTTATCATCAGTTACTAGAGATTTTCTAGTTTTTTTGATGGTGTTATGTTTGCTCAATTGTTTGTGATCTGTATAACTTCATATTGGTGTTCTTTATAGGCTGGTTTTGACAGTCACAGAACTTCTGGATGATGGGTTTGCCTCTGGAATTGTGCTTGGGCACACTGGAGCCTGGGTCCTGTGGTTGCCAAGTCCTCAGTCAGCTCTGCAGTTGACAGGCCTGTTACTTAGGGGGACAGATGAATGGGTCTTCCACCAGGTCCCTGAGCATGCTTCTGCCAGGCCATGTTCCTGTACAGGCAGTACTGCCTCTAGCAATGGAAAAACAGGGACAAAACTGGGTCACAGTCTGCTTCAGGGACAGAGGTTAGGTCTGAGGTTGGTGGACCTATTACCTACTGGCGTTTCTCCTTCTGGGTGGGTAGTACTGCCTCCTGGATGAGGTAGAACAGGGCTGAAGCTAGGTAACAGTGCTGCTTCAGAGATTGATGTTGGGTCTGAGACTGGCACATCTGTTACCTGGGGTGCCTAGGGGCATGGCTCCCCTCAGGTCCCTAGGACTAGTTTCTTGATAGGCAGGACTGCCTTTGGACTGAGGTAGAGCACAGAGGGGCTGGACCCAGGGCACAGTGCTGCTTTAGGAACCACAGTTGAGTCTAAAATTGGTAGTCTCCGTTTTGGGGGGCACAAATGAATGTGGCTCCTCCCATAAAGGACTGTGAAGAAGCAAAGCTTGAGCCTGGTCCATATAGGAACATGGCTGTTTCTACTCTGCAGTTGAAGCCTAGATTTGTGGACTTGAGATGAGCATACAGGATTGTCTTCTTAGAGCAGTCCTCCTTGTTCTTTGGCTTTATGAGTGTTTACAACTTCCTACCTGGATCCCAGAGCTTTCACAGTTACTTTTGTTTGTGGATAGCTGGCAAATAATTGTTTCTGTGGGGGGATTCGTAATGGGCAACTCTTCTTCCCCAATCTTGCTGATGTCACCTTTTATATGTTCTAAATTCTAATTCCTCTCTTTTTCTGGCATTTTCCACTTCCCTTTTTTGTTTGTTTCTGCTGTGACCACCATAGTTCAAATACTGCTTGCCACTTGGCAGGACAGTGGTAGTAGTTTCCTAAGTGGGCCCTTTAGGAATGTCTCTTCTGAAAATCGCTCTGCATTTCACAGATTAAAAATCTAACCATATTTTCTTATTCCGTTGCTACCGTGTTGTGCTACCATTAAGAGAATATTCAGTACATTAGAGCTTTTGTACATGACTACAGAAACCAAAGCTCATCATTCCTTTGGCAGAGAGTAATAGACTGTATTAATACTACTTCCGTAACAAGTAAGTGTCTAGCATTTTAGGATTCCTTTGGGGATGAAGAGCAGTTATATATGGAATGATCTTTTGGTGCTTCTCTGATAATAAACTGCTTTCTGTAGACAGATATTCATTATCCTACTTACCTTAGCTTAAATAGATCTCACAGTCCATATGTTTCACCACTATGCTTTCCTTGCCCTGTATTTCCACTGGCTTTAGTTTTGAAATTGTTGCATCAGAGGTTTTTTTATGCTTTGAGTGTCTTCTTATAAATCTTTCCTGAATGGTGGAAATGCTCACCTTGTAAATATCCAGAAACCTGCGGTTCTATCGCTTTTACCTTTAAGTGCTTCACTCCTAGAGAGGAGCATTGTAGATGAGTTTTTGCTTTTGTTTTTGTTTTATTTCCAAGATGCGATGGTGGTGGTGGCAATGATCATGATGCACACTTGTATACTGCTTGCTCTGTGCACCGTACGCAGTGATTTGTTCACGTTAACTCGGTCGATCACAAGACAAAAAAAATCTTTTCCTTTTGCCAACATTGTTAATGATGAGCTTTGAATATAGTACAAAACTGCTAAGCCTACAGAGTGACAAATATTTACTCCAATTATTTTGTTCTTGATGTATATTCAGGCATTTATTATTCATCTTTAAATCACCTTGGTAGAATGTTATCACAAACTTGATTTGGTCATGAAAGCAAGTTATAGGTAAATTAACATGGAGATTCATTACTCTTTGTTCTGGTGATTTTGTAATGTATTAATGCTTAATATCTCATTTGAATTTTACACAGGGTAGAGTTTTGAATCATATATTATTAAGAAGAAATTTATTACACATCTATTCCTACAATGTGGCTGTTGCATTATAAGTAGGCTATGAAGATATCCAAATAACTTTAAAATATCAGTGTATAAATACAAACCTGTAATAGAAATAGAAAACTATTATCACAGATTTTTACTTTTCTTTAAGAAGTAGGAATTACTTTCGAGCCATTGTTTACCAAGAATAGGTCAAAATCCACACTTTTTATCAGCATTTATACTTAAATCACCAAACAACTCAAATCATAAAGTCTTTCTCTTCCTACACAATCTCACGTTTTTTAATGCAATATAGAATTTTATTCTTGAGAGAAGAAACCTTTTCACATTAAATGTGGTCCTGTATTTAAATTATGTACAAGTTAAATGTTTGACATTGGTGGATAAGTACATGCATATTTTATACTCAGTGGAAGATCAAGGCTTGCATCAAATCACTCATACAAATGTTTTCTTTGAGTTTTTCTTATCATGCAATTTCAAATGTAGTTAAATAAATAATATTCTTAACACACTGATAATAACTAGCTTGAGAAGCATAAGAATTATAGTGAGTAGTAGAATATATATGATGCCTTTTTGGTTTGCCCTTTAAAATGAAGTGTTTTAATATTCATATTTGCATAGCTCATTTACATCTCTTGTGTTTAATATTTCAGATTTGTTAGTATTTGTTGAACAGTAAATCAAAATTTCTCTACAGCTGTTAGAGCTAAATGAGCTTTATAGCTCATTTAGGGTCGATTTCTAGCCCATTTACATAAATTAGAGAAGGAAATATGGAAAAGTTGGTTCTGGTATTTTATATAAAATTCAGGTGCCAAGAGTTGGTATTAAATATTTAAGAATGTGTATATTTAAAACCTAGGCATGTATATATATATATACTTTTTTGAGTTGGAGTCTCACTCTTTGTTGCCCAGGTTGGAGTGCAGTGGCATGCTCACGGCCACCGCAGCCTCGACCTGTTGGGCTTAGACAATCCTTCCACCTCAGCCTTCCAAATAGCTGGAACTATAGAAGCACGCCACCACACCTGGCTAGTTTTTGTGATTTACTGTAGAGACAAGGTCTCACCGAGTTGCCCAAGCTGATCTCAAATGCCCAGACCGCCGCAGCCTCTCAAAGTGCTGGCTGGGATTACAGGCTGAGCCACTGAACCCAGCTAGAAATATTTTATGTGTTTATAAATTGTTGTAGTTTTCATTTTCTTGTAAAGGGTAAAAGAAGATACTAGAGTATTCAGTTGCTGTCCTAGTGCGAAAGCAGCCACAGACGAATCATTAGTGAATGTATGGCTGTGCTCCAATGACACATCAATTAGGAAGCAAGAGGCAGCCTGGATTTGGCCAGAGGGCAATAGTTTATTGACCTTCTGATCTAGGATACCAACTGACGTGGAAAGAAGATACAGGAAACAGAAGGCTAGTTAGACAAGCGGGGAAGTTTAATTAAGGAAAGGTTCTTAACATTGAGGTCCATTAACCACATTTTAGGCATTCAAGAGCAAATTGTTGTGCATTGATTGGTTCCTTTGTTTTGTGAAATGTCCCAGATTTATCCTTAGTGCCTGGAGCATACTAGGTGTTCAAAAAGAGTTGCTTAAAGAAGCCGGGCTCAGTGGCTCAGCCTATAATCCTGCGCCTTTGGGAGGCTGAGGTGAGTGGATTGCCTGAGCCCGCGGGTTCGAGACCCGCCTGAGCAACTTGGCGAAACCTCATCTCTACAATAAATCAAAAAAATTAGCCGGGCGTGGTAGCGCACGCCTGTAGTTCTGGCTACTTGGAAGGCTGAGGCGGAAGGATCGCCGGAGCCCAGCAGGTCGAGGCTGTGGTGGCCGGGAGCCGCCACTGCATTCCACCCGGGGCAACAAAGTGAGACACCAACTCAAAAAAAAAAAAAAAAAGAATGAATGAATGGGCCGGGCTCGGTGGCTCAGCCTGTAATCCCGTGCTTT
>CAUYQG010078626.1:0-25782 GCA_963574415.1 Tarsius wallacei | reverse complement strand
GTAATCCCGCGCCTTGGGAGGCTGAGGTGAGTGGATTGCCTGAGCCCGCGGGTTCGAGACCCGCCTGGGCAAGCGAGACCTCATCTCTACAATAAATTACAAAATTAGCCGGGCGTGGTAGCGCACGCCTGTAGTTCCAGCTACTCGGAAGGCTGAGGCGGAAGGATCGCCGGAGCCCAGCAGGTCGAGGCTGCGGTGGCCGGGAGCGGCCACTGCACTCCAGTCTGGGAGACGGAGTGAGACGCCAACTCAAAAAAATAAAATAAAATAAAATAAAATAAAATAAAATAAAATAACTCAAACTCTTATCCCCAAATCAACCAGAAGAAAATTCAAGGCTACATTAAAAACCATTTCCCTCCATGGTCTGGATGTTGAAGCTAATGTTGACTTCTAGACTTATCACGGTACCTCCCTCATTTTGTGTGGTGCAACCATGGAACTGCTGTGTTGACTAGAATGTGTTCTCAGCTAGGTATTTACTCACACATGCGAGATAACACCAGAGGGGCCGCCTCTGAAACAGCCAAAGCTGTAAGAATACGTCCCTTATGATGATTGGCTTCTTGCATGAGCTCTGTTACAATTAATTTTTGCAAGTCCTTTGCTCTCATCAGTTTCCTCTTCAGCAAAGAAAAGCTAGGGACCAAATGGCCTTCAAAATCTACGAGTCTATGAATCAGATTGGACAGGCAAAAATATATGTTATGTGACTATTTTATTTTACTTTTTTCTTATTTTAATATATTTTATTTTAAAGATGTGGGATACAATTCAGGATTGAGTATATAAATGATCATCATACAGGTAAAGTTTGGGCCTCCTTTTGGTGCCCACTTTGCCTGTTTGAGATCAAGTACCCTTACTGATGTTGTGGTTCCCCTCTGTACCCACCCTAGCAGTATCCCTTTCTTATAGTATTATGGTAACTGTTCAGGGTCCGCTTATGAGTGACAACATGTGGTACTTAGTTATTTGTTCCTGTAATAGATCACTGTGTATGATAGACTCTAAATCCATCCAAGTTGCTTTGAAGTTCATATTGTTTGTCCTTCTTTATGGCTTTGCAATATTCCATTGTGTATATGTACCTCATTTTTTTATCCAGTCCAGTTTTGATGGGCAGCATGGTTGGTTCCATGTTTTTGCTGTTGTGAATAGTGTGGCAATAAACATGCGTGTGCAGGTACCTTTTTTGTAGAATGATTTTAAGTCCTCTGGGTATATGCCCAGTAGGGGGATTGCTGGGTCATATGGAGGGTCAATGTCTAATTCTTTTAGAAATCACCACACTGTTTTCCAATGAGGATGCACTAGTTTGCATTCCCACCAGCAGTGCAGAAGCATTCCTTTTTCTCCACGTTCTCACTAGCATCTGTTATTGTTTGTTTTATTAATGATGGCCATTCTTACTGGGGTTAGGTGATATCTCAATGTGGTTTTGATGTACATTTGTCTGGTGATTAGTGAGGCTAAGCTCATTTTCATGTGTCTGTTGGTTGCCCCTTTATCTTCTCTTGAGAAGTGTCTATTCATATCTTTTGCCCACTTTTTAATGGGGCTGTTTTTTTTTTCCTTTCAGCACATTTGAATGCCTTGTAGATGTTAGGCCTTTGTCAGATATACAGTTGGCAAATATGTTTTCCTAATCTGTATTTTTCTTAATAGGGACACTTCTAAACATTCACAGAAGTGGAGAGAATATAATGAAAACTACATGTAACCATTATCGATCCTCAAAGTGTATCAACATTGTGTCAATGGCTGACTTTTTTCACACACATCAGAATCAATGCAACTAAATGTACATATTCCCTTCACAGTAGGTGTCTTGAGAATTCATCCATGCACAGAGTGATCCAGCACATTCTTGTGCGTAGTCCTAGCAGGAGCAGGTTGACCTGAGGACAATCTCAGAACCAAGGCTACAGAATATGGTAGAATACGGTAATGACCATTCATATGACTACTATTAAACATTAAATATACATTTGGAGCAGTGTTTTGTCCACTACTGGAATAAATGTTTTCATGTATTTATTCTGTAAATATAGCACATGAAGCCCAGAGAAAGACACAAGGAATGCAAAGATGGAGACACAGTCCTTTTCTCAAGGAACTCACACCCAATAGACTCAGAATGTTTGGGTCTGTGCTTGCTCTGATGCCTATAGTCTAGGTTGCTTGATCACACAGCAGTCTTATCCTCATACCTGGGTATTTCACTGTGCCCACCTTTGCCCTTTCAATAAAGCTTCTTGTTGACAGTCACCTCTGTTTCCATGTTGGTGAGCAAACACATTTAATTCTAACATGTTTCCTTCTATAGCACAAGGCAATCTGCTTTTTCTCAAACTCTGCACATAGAAAAGGTTGATCCACCTGCCGCACTTGACCAGGTCTCCACAGACACCCACTGCTAGGGCCTTTTGCGATGTGCTGTTTGGCTCTGAATAAGTGGTTTCTCCTGGAGTGTCTGGTGCTCACTAGATCAACTGATTCCACAATTCCCAGGGAGTGAATAAGCAACTCTTTCACTGATTGATTGACTAAACACCAGCCAATTAGAGCTTAAACTATCTAATTAAGCCAGAGATGGAGCCATCAACTTGCTGAATTCTGAAGCCTGTTAACTTTACCTAAAGAATAGAATGGGGTCAGGTGTGTATTATCATTGGGACTATCTAGTAAAACCAGAGTAAAGCACTTTACAAATATAAAACACTCTAGGAATGTTAGCAAGGACAAGCAAAAGATATGTTTAAACTAAAAAAAAAAATTTCAAAACCTGTACAAAATTCACACGCAGCCTCTTTTTAATATCCTCTCTCAAATACCTGTACTTCTGAATTTGCTCTCTGTCTAAATAACACACAGTTAAATGTGCACCTTTACATAGGACTGTACCATATGTGGTTTCCATCTTTATTTCTGTTTTTTGCAATTGCCATTAATCAGTAATGTTTACTACACTTCAACTATCAAGACAGTTCTATTACACTGATTTAGCCACAATTCACAATTAATATGTGCTCCTTTCCCAAATATTACATTAATATCATAATTACTCCTCACTTTTTTCTTCTCTAAGACAATAAAACTGCTCACTTCAGAACACAATGATCGCCATTCTCTTAGAAGGAAAATGATATCAAATAGTTACCAATTTGCTTTAAACTCAGATCATTTATTTATGAAAAGATTAAAATTGTCCACCTAAAACATTCTTTTTGCACTGTAAAATTAGCAACTGCAAAGAAATGCAATATACATGAAGAAAAGTTGGAACCTGATTTATTTAGCCAAGCACAAATATTTTATAAACACCATCACACACAGAGACGCCATCCTAGTCCATTCAACATAGCTGCAACTGCATTGGCCCCTGAGATAATATTTAGCAAAGAGGCATTTTAAGAAAGTCAGCGAGAGAGAGAAAAAAAATCTTCTCAGGTGTGTGTGTGTTATTAATCATAATTAAGGCAGATTTGACAGCTTCTTGGCAACAGAGGCGATAAGTTCCTTTCTCTGACATCAAAATCCTAAAGGAATACTTGTTATTTCATTATCAACTTCACTGGTCTCTACATCTATGATATCTAAGAATATGGGGTCTTGGAGAAATCTGAGCTCTGACCGTTATTGTTTGCCTGCTACTGACACAAGGTGAGGCGTAACATAAGCTGGGATAAAGTACAGCAACACAGTTGAGGTTATGGGATGAGTTCCAGGAAAGCCATGTCCTGCCGATAATATGCTCCCACTGAAGGGTTATCTTCTGAGTTTTTGGTTTTCGTCTGTGCAGGTGGCTCTGCGGTTTTGATTTCCCATTAAATTGGAAAGACAGTACTTGGCCTCCACTGCAGTGGTATCTTCTGATAAGATGCTGAGAAATGGGAGATAGATCCATTTCAAGAGATAGACTCATTTTCATAAAACCAAACTAGAGAACTGCTTCCATTGAATCACACCAGATCTCATGAACGCACTTGCTAAAATGACTCCACTTTGGAAAGTTTCTTAGGAGGTCTTAGAGGCAGGGTCCAGAATATCCGCTGGGTCCCTCAGCCAGTAGTTTTAAGGAATTTATTCTGATCGTTTACTGACCATATAGTTTAGCCAAGTCTCTCTCAGGCCCAACAGGGAAATTTGGCCTGCTACGTGGAACCCTCTGGCTCAGTTTCTACTGTTTTCTTTCACAGGAAACATGGACTTGACTATTTTGACACCGACTTGATAGCATAGACTGGGATCTGGATGGTTCTCAAACATAGCAGCATGCTTCTCTCTGTGCCTGTCTGTATGTCCTTCTGTCTTGAAACATTTGGGCTTCCCGGGACTTATTCCCAGGAAGGAAGCGTGTTCTGGGACCTCTGCCCCGCTGTCATCTGGAGGCATTCCCTTACTGGGGGGGAGCAGCATGAGAGGTTTTGCTCATTTCTTAGAAAGCTATTTTACTGAAAAGAACAAAGGAGGCTCCTTCCCACCCACTGATTAGGAAAAAAGGAAGTAGCACCTTGTGGGGGGATGAGATTTTCCAATAACTTTTCAACTCAAGATGATGTTTAAAGTCAAAAAAACAAAGCAAAACAAAATTCAGCAAGAGCAGTGGGAACCGAAATCCAAGAAAATATGAACAAGTCTGACCATGTGAATAACGGCTGCAAAGACAAGTCTTCTTCCTCAGAGTTACCAAAACCTAGACTTAAAAGTCAGAGGGAAAGCAGGATGAGAGGCCACAGGATCGCTGTCTCGGGAGGATGTGCCCAGCACCTGCAATGGTCTACAGAGATAGAGATCTTTGTCTCCACCAGCAAAAGTGTCTCGGGTCTCCAAGAGCAAACCCTACTAGAGGAGCCAACCCATCAGCAGTCCAGGCTGGAAAGAGGGCAAGCAGGGCGAAGACAAAGGGTTTGTTTCCATTATGCAGATGAGCTGAAAGAAAATACAGTTTTAAATCTTAATTACTTAATTTTTAACTTGATTTTGCCCATAGCGACCTGGAAGTGGGATCTGTGATGATCAGGGGTTGCAAGAGGAAACAAACACATTAACTTCCCTCAACATGACAGGGTTGCTCCTCCAAACTGGTTATTTATTAATGAATGGCTTCTACCTCTACTCACTTAACATCATGACTGTGATATTAAGTTAACATCATAACGTACCTTTAAATATGGTCTTCGAGATGTTAAAATTGCCATCTCTGCTGATTTGGGGTTTTATTGTCTAATCTTGGCTGTATCTCATCTTAGTGAGATCCCAGGGGATTTAGCAATTAGCATGAATACAGCAGTTTGATAATCAAAAGTAATGAATGGCATCAAAACACAATCTTGCCTGTTTCTGAGGACTTGTTACACACTTCTAGGTCTTTTTAAATGAGTGCTTTATTCCTGTTAGAATAAATGCTATTTATATAGAAAACACTTTAGCTTAATATACTGACATGTTTGAAAGAACATTGGAAAGCTGACTCAATATGCCAATTGGCAATACATTCTCACACCACTAATAATGAATAATTCTAAACAAAAAGGAAACACCAAAGTTGATCTTTGCAACTATATATACAATATATGGTACAGGCATTTACAGTCTTCCTTATAAAAAAAAAAGTAAGAGTGTAAAATAGGGATTCTGTCAACTGTCAAGTGGAAATTTACGAAAAATTATGGTTATTTTTTTTTCTTTCGGAGATCTCATTTAAATACTGCTGAGGAAATGAAAAAGGGAGAGAGATATTTTATTGTAAATGTCCAATTTGCCATGAATCAAATGAAAAATAAGTTTCAAAGTTTCTCATAATAAAACAGAAGCATATGTGGGTTCAGTTTGAACAGAGAAATGAATTCTTGTCTGAGAACTTGGCATTCCCTTAAAGAAGCCACTGCTCATCTTGTCATTAAGGAAGCTGGTTCTGTTTTCATATCAGTAGGGTATAGGGGCTGAAGGTTAGGAAAGGCAAGTATGGTTCCATATAGTCAAACCTTCCTCTCCCCAGGAGAACTTAATTTTTTTTAATTGATTTGCCTTTAAAATGTCCTCGGTTTCAGACAGATTGAAGCCCAGCACACATGAGCCATGAGCCCGTTCAGTCATCCACATCTGTAACTGATTTCCATTTCTTAAAAAATTGATGATGTTTGTCTTAATGCCAAAATCTCCCCAAGCATGAGGGATGCCAGCTTCAAGGGGTTTGGTATCATTATTTCTAAAGCTAACACTTGAACCTTTACTAAGAACCCAGAGTGAAAAGATGGAGGTGACTGGCAGCTGCAGAAGTAAGAAGCCCTTTGGAAGCTCTTCTGGAAGCCTTCATGCCTGGCATTTCTATTTCTAGTGTCACTACCTATTGAGACAAACATCAGCTTTGGACAGTTTGAATAAATCTCTAATGTCATCTGCTAATCTTCACGCCCAAATGGAGTAAATGAGAAGTATCCTGTCAAGGATTTAAAGGCTCTCTGGTATAGGATTATGAAAATATGCTTACTTGAAACAATACTTACTTTAAGTGCATTTTAATCGTATTTGCAAACTGTTCTGTGCCCAGGAAATAAATGAATAATTTCTGAAACTTAAAGCAATTAAAAGAGAGTAATATTGAAAGACAAAGGGACTCAGATGATCTTTCTCTAGTCTAGGGAAGGGGAAACATGACAGATAGCCTACTGATCTCTTACAGGTAGCTAGGTCAACGTGCACTTTTCACTCATCCACGTTACTGTCTAATATGTAATACTAATAATACATTACATGACATTTAATCAAGTTGAAGACAATACATGTAAGAAATACCACATTTGTGAACAAATACAAATTTATGCCCCCTTATAGCTGCAGTCACATAAAATGAGCATCCCTTATTGTTTCCTTCTAAAAAAATCTCAAAGGTTATTTTTATTATGAAATATTTAATGGAAAACTCATTTGACAATCACAGATGTAACTCACTATTCATTTCTGTCATAGCTTAACATCTTGCCAGATTTGCTTCAGAACTTTTTCTTAAGGAATTAAATGTTTATGGACTTCCCAGCAACTTGGATGGATCTAGAGTCTACCATACTCAGTGATCTATGACAGAAGCAAAGAGCTGAGTACCATGTGTTCTCACTCATAAGTGGACGCTGACCATTTACCATAATACCACAGGAAAGGGATTGGCAGCAGTGAAATACTGCCAGGGTGGGGGTGGGGCACATAACATTAATAAGAGTACCTGAACTCAAACCAGGCAGAGTGGAGACCAAAGGGAGGCCCCAACTTTACCTGTACTATGACCACCTGTATACCTAATTCTGAATTGCACTCCACATCTTTAAAATTAAATTAAAAATTTTTAAAGGAATTAAACATTACAGATATAGTTGAGCACCCCTTCCCCCCAAGTATCCCACCCTAATTCAATGCTCATTCCCCCTACAAAAAGGAGAATCCACTCTGGACAGGGCAGCTGTGTTGCATCATTCACGTTGGTGCGTAGAGTTGTGATGATGACATTGTACCTTTTAAAGTTTTCCTCACTTTCTTTCTATAGCAGGTTCATCCCTATTAGAGCAGGGACATGGGGGAGCAATTGAAAATTAGAAATCCCTAAGCTTTCCTAAAGTCATGTTCTCCACACAGAGGCCAATGTTTAATAAAGCCAGAAGTTAGTTTTTGAAGGGAGAGAGACTCTAGGCAAAACTGTCCCCCAGGAGATCCCTTCATTTTCTTCTTTCCCCTCCTTCTCCCACTCTATTTTCTTTCTTTTTCTAATGATACCTTTTCATTACAAAATATTTCCTACTTACTTTAATCCTTTCAACTTACATAAAGTATCATAACAGCTCTCCATGCTCCACAATATATGTTTAATAAGTATTGTTTTATAATATTTGCTTCAAATTCTTTTTTTAAGAAAGAAAACAGGTCAGGCTCAGTGGCTTAGCCTATAATCCCAGCACTTTGGGAGGCCGAGGCGAGTGGATTGCCTGAGCCCGCGGGTTCGAGACCCACCTGGGCAACTTGGTGAGAGCTCGTCTCTACAATAAATAAATTTTTTTAAAAAGAAAGAAAACACTTCTGATTGTGCCAATAAAGTCACAATGGATTCTTTCTAAAGTTTCTGATCCTACATGCTCTGCCATCAGCGGCTTGAAAGAGGACCTATGTCTTCAAATTGTGATGCCTAATAATGGTTGACCTCCTCCCCTACATGATACATTAGGGAATCTTGAATATTTCAAACCAGAGGAAGTAGGTTTTAGGCATCAGTGATAGGCAGATGTGGTAAATTTAGGAAAGGAGACCTTCAGTGTCTCACACAGTTTTTAGGCATATCATGTTCCTATCACCTCTCTTGTCTACTTATTCATTCCCACACTTTAGTCAAAAATGCTCTTAAAAACCAAATCTAGCCATGCCACCCCCAACCGTAAATAAGCTCTTGGGTGTCTTCCCATGGCATTAACTAGAAACTCCAAGCCCCTTACCTCCCATGGGCCACCCAGCAAGGCTCTTCCCCTCACCCATTGCTCCCTGCATTAGACACACTGATCTTTCAATTTCTTAAAGGTACTAGGTCCTTTCCCATCTTAGGGTCTTTGTATGTTTCCTTTGCCTGAAACACTCCTCTTCTCTGTGGTTGGCCAGCTCCAAGTCACCTTTCACATGTCAGCTTAAAAGTGCCTTTAATAGAAAATATTTCCCAGCTTTTTTTTCCACATCTAAGTCGGGTCTCTCTAATCTTATAATATCTGTTTGTTTAAATTAAAACTTGCATGTGCATATTTGTTTAACGCCTGTTTCTCTTGTTAGACTGCAAACTTCGAGAGGATAGGCTCCAAGCTTTCTTTTCACTTCTAAATTTACAAGCATATTACCTCTTATATCATCAAGATTACTTCTTTACTAAATGATTGAGGACTCCCTTTTCCAGACCTCAAGATTTAAAGCTTCCTTTCCCAAACTTGCATAATTGCCCTAATCCTTCCTCTACTAACTAACTCAAATGTATCCCTACTCTTTCTCCCACTTCCTTCCCCCCCACACACATTTTCATCTTGTTCCCCATCTAGAAAAATGAACTAAGGGTTGGTCATACAAAGTGTGTCTCACAGTGATGATATATATCCTAGACTATTGCTACTATTTCAACATAAAATGTGATTATGTGGTATATATACAATACAATATTTATTTCAAATTTTAGAAGAATCCTTTTAAAAGATTCTGTGAGAACACCTCCATGGCTCAAGATGGTCTTGGTAAACACAAATGCTCATACTAATAAACCAAATAGTTATTTTGCATAGAATGAATCAAGAATTCTAAATTATAAGCTTGAAGACCAGCTTATAACTCTGAACTATAGGCTTGAAGACAATGTCAATCCATGAGCAACCGTCAGGTTAAAAGACAAAAGTGGTTTTGAACAGAATCATTAGTATTATTAACTACAAGAGAATAGTTATGTTCCCACAAGAAGTTCTTAAGAACACTGTACATCATCTTGTCACCTAATATTCAGGGACAAATTTTGAGGTTTGATATTGTATTTTGATCCTGGACATAAGCATTTATCTAGTCGGGGTAAGAAGGAGGGAGAGGAAGTGTTTAGCGGGGGTAACACAAGGTAGATCATCATCAACTTCAAATCCCCTGCTTGAAATTAAATAAGTCAATACTCTGGAGAACATCGTTTTTTTTAAATAGACTGATCAATATTCCTACATATATTTTCCAACATTAGCCATTTGCCCTCATACAATTACACCCAATGACTCCATGTTTCCTTTTTCTTCAAGAACCCTGGATATGATTTTTATGCAGCTTTAGAGCTCATGACTCTCTCCCTTCGAAACTGAGATCAGTAATACTCTCAAGGTTGGAATGATTGCACTGAGGAGACAAAGCAGAGGCAAATTGTCCTCATTCCAAAAGCAGCTAAAGCTATAAACAGAAAAAGAGAGTATTAAACCCAAAATCTACAATGTTGACTGGAGGATGTTGCTAGATATGTTTTTCTGGGACTTTTGTTTTGTTGCCCAACAATACACAGTTCCAATTCTTTATTCAGAGAGGTGTTCTTCTAGACCAAAGAATAAGTAGGCTTTCAGTTTTCTTCTTGATCTTGCTTCCAAACTAGTGATAAAAAGTAAGAGTAGAAACTAGGTGAAGTGGGAACTAAAGTAAGACCCAAACTTTACCTGTACAATGGCCATTTGTATACCTAACCCTGAAGTGTTCTTTAAATCTTTAAAATAAAAAAAAATTTTAAATTTTTTTAAAAGTTAAAAGAGTGGGAGAAATGAATGAAGCACACTCAACAAATGTCTTTAGTACATTCATTCATTTATTCAACAGCATTTATTGAGCTTCTATCATGTGCTTAAGCACTGTGGCCACAAGGGGTGAACAAAAGATCCCCTACCTTCATGAAACCCATTTAGGGATGACAGACCAACATGCATGCAACAATTTATACACACGAATACAAACTACACACATGGTAAGTGATTGGAAGGAAAGGTATAAACTCCTATAGGAAATTACAAAAGGCAGAGCAGAGTTTGTCTGAATTTTTTAGCTGAATTATGAATGAAAGAACTCGGAATAGATATAAGGGGAGGTGGACGGACACCTTCCTGGCACAGGGAATAGTAAGTAGAAAGACCTAAAGTAGGAAAGCATGCAAGGTGGCCCACCTACTACAAAAAAGGGAGACGGGGGAAAGTTGGCTGGGAGGTAGGTCAGGGCCCCATCACCAAAGGCCTTGTAGGCCATTGTAAAGATTTTGGTCTTTGTCTGAAAAAAAATTTGAGTCACTGAAAGGTTGTAAATAGATACATTCATGATCTAACTGAGTCTTCAGATCACTCCAACTGTCATATTGAAATGTATGAAAGGAGATTAAAGAACAGCAATAGGAAGACCAGTGACAATGTGAGTTGATGTGTAGTCTTTAAGCTAACTGGCTACCACCTGGAGAAGGAGGTAGGAGGCAGCAGAGTGCACACAGGGACATGAGTTTAATGGCAGTGCAGCAACCCAGGTAAGGTGGTCAGGGTCATGAGGGGGGCAGCCTGCCAGAGGACTATCACAGTGGCATACACGTTGGCCTGCTCCCATTCTCCTGTTGTCTAGGCACTGTCTGAGTCCTGAGGGGACTCCAAATGTTTACATGTCCACAGAGAAGCTTCTCTTTAGGAGTACTCCTATGAGACAATAGTCTTTGGTATGGAGGCCAAAAATCCTCTTGTGTCCCTTGAGTAATTGACCTATTTTAGCCCCAGGGACTTTGTGAGACAGTCACTAAGTATGATGCTCTTGTCATGTGGGTGGAAGAAAAACTCAGTAACAAATTTGAGCCCCACCTTCACCAGGTGAACCCACCTCTTGACCGCTTTGTGAATAACTCAGCCCTCATCTCACTTGATTTTTCCTATTCTTATTTCCCTTCTTTTTGTGTGTGTGTTATTGAGTGAGTTTATGTAATTTTTAACACTGATTGCTATTTATCTTTTAATAAGAGTCTATAGGAAATTATTTTTAATCGGGTATTTATCATTTAGTATTTCTCTTATTTAAAATATGATACACATTCATTGCAGGAGTTTTATAAAATATAGAAAAGCTCAAATAAGAAAAGAATAATCTATAATCCCAGCATGGAAAGATAATATTAGTTAACATTTTAGTGTGTAGTCTTCTGATCTTATTTATATGCCTATGGATATACACCTATCTATCATCTTCCAATTTTTTAATAGAAAATAATGTGTGTGTTTATGTGTATACATTTGTGTAAGTCCCTTGGGTCCATTTTGAAACAATGAGAGAAATAGAAAGATAAAGAGATTGATAGATAGATGGATAGAACAAAATTTTATCTGCATTTTGAGTACTAGATGATTTAAATCCTCAGCTATTTCTCTGACAATGTCAAAATTGCTTCTTCCCAACTGCTTCTATCAATAAATAATACTCCTACTTGCTCAATCAGAAGCAATTGCTTGGCCAAGTGATGGATGATGACATAGAGATTATGTGATTCCAGTCTTTCCATCTTGAGTCCTAAGAGTATTCGGGTTGGCGGAAGACTGACCACAGGTAAAAAGTAAACACTCCCTATGTCATGTCACATACTCCCAGACCTTACAGCATATTATATTTTAAATTGTTTATATAGCAAAACTAGATTGCCAGTGGAAATGACAAATCTCTTAGCTTTCCTGCTTTTAGTGGCAATCTTTAAAAAGGCAGAAACTTGCTCCCAAGTTATATCAAGACTAGTTTTGTTTTGTTTTTACTTGCAAACCAACCTGGATCCAATTCCCAAAAAGAAGGCATAATCAAAAACTATAATCACCTGTACTAGCTGTCTTAGGCAGATTGTAGAAATAAACCTCAAATAGGTGCCACTTGGAACTTATACAGTAAAAGCCCATGATCAATTTGCACCTTAATCGGATGTCCAGCCTTGCCCAACTCTCTCCTCTGATAATCAGTTGAGGCTGTCCAAAAAAATGCAAATATCTAACAGCATATTTAGACTACATGGTTTCATTTGGGCAACATCTGTGTGACCATTCTGTACTGAAACCCAAAGAAATCTGTGGCAACTATACCATACCCCAACCCCAAACCAGAAAAGCATATTTAAGAGTTCACAATAAGTCTGAACTATATAAACAAGGAGGGACAAAGTGGTCACTTCCAGGGCTCTACCACTGAATTCTTTCTCCCTTTCTTCCTTTCTTAATTTATCAGTTAAACAGGCTCAATACTCTGAGAGTTTTCTATTGAGATGGATATAGGTTTTTTAAATAAAATAATCCAGTAGCACATTGATTTATATGTAGAAAACTTTACATTCTAGACATACCACAAAATAATCTTCTAATTTCCTATCCCTAACCAATCAAAATGCATTCTGAAAAAGTCACTTTACAGTAAAATAACTTATTTCAATTTTAAAACTTTTATTTAGCATCTAACTTATGCGAGGCACCATTCTAGGCATTGAGGACTCCAAAATAAAGAGACATAAACCCATCCTCATGAATTTCCAGTTTAATAGATACCTCATAAATCCTACTTGAGTTAAATATACTAATTTTAAAAAATAATTAACTTTGATTATTAAAAATGTAAATGTTTACTCAGATTTTAGTATATAACACACAGTGGATTCTTTTTCTAAAATGTATTTTTTTTATGATTACCCCAAAACATCTGTTGTTGCTGTCTGATGAAAGTGATAAAAGTTTAATGTTGCTGTGTAATGTATACTTTTGGGAGTCTCTATCTAGCTCAAATACTTCTTTTCTACACACACACACACACACACACACACACACACAGGGAGAGAGAGAGTTTCCTTTAAAAGGACTATTATGTTTAAGAAAGTAGATGGTGTGATAGAGAGTTTCAGAAGAGAACTGGAAAGTTGTTGTTTTTTTTAAAGAATCAAATAGAAATTGCAAAGACAAAAATACAATAACTGAAATTAAAAATTCAATGAATTGGTTTAATAGCAGTTTAGACATAGCTAAAGAGGAGATTAGAAAACTGGAAGATTGCTTACATATATCTCCACCCTAAAATATAGATTAAAAAACAAAGATGGAAAATACATTTTTTAAAACTATGTGAAAGAATTTTATGGATAAAATTATAAAACTATTAAAAGCCAGAAAAGAAGATATAAGTGAGTAAAATGATAGATGTATAATGATTATGAAAGAAAGAGTCAATATCATAAGTCACTTCTCATCCAGATTTATCTCTACATATAGTCCAATTTCAATTAAAGTCTCAACAGAGTTGTGTGTGTGAGAGAGAGATGTGGGTGTAATTTGATAAGCTGACTCTAAAATCCCTATGAAAGTAAAGGATTATGAAATAGCTGAAACAATTTTAAAGGATAAAGGACAAAGGAAACTCACATTACCAGCTTTAAAGACTTGTTATAAATTAAGACTTTAAAGACATTATAAATCCATAGTAATTAAAAACTGTGCTGTGGTTCAGAGGTAAATAGATCAACAAAGCAGAATAGGTAGTTAAGAAACTGACATCCCCTCCCCTATAGGAACTTGGAAGCATAAACAAGCAGTGAGGAAAAGGACTATTCACCAAATGATGCTAGAACAACCAGCTATTCACATGGAAAATATAATGTTTACTTATGTCATAATTTTATATTGTACACAAAAATAATTTGTTTTAATAGACAGGGCCTTGTTCTGTTGCTCAGGCTGGGGTGCAGGCCCCATCATGGCTCACCACAGAATCAAACTTTTGGGGTCAAGTGATCTTTTCACCTCAGCCTCCAGAGTAGGTAGGACAACAAATGTGTGCCACTATGCCCAGCTAGAGTGTTTGTGTGTGTGTGTGTGTGTGTGTGTGTGTGTGTGTAGTAATGGGACCTTGCTAGTTGCCCAGCCTAGTTTTGAATCCTAGTCTCAGGCAATTCTCCCACTTTGGCTTCCCAAAGTACTGGGATTACAGATGCAAGCCTTCGTGCCCAGCCACAAAAATAAATTTTAAGTGCATTAAAGACTAAATATGAAACAACAAAATTCTAAAGCACTTAGAAAAAATATATAAGAGTATTTTTAGAAGCTAATGGTACAGAAGGAATTTTTTAAAGACACAAAAGAACTAATTGTATCGGAAAATATTAATAAATTTGAGTACATTAAACTTAAAACTTCCAACAAAAAAATCATAAATAAAATTTAAAAGTTAAAACAGACCAGAAGAAAAAAAATGTTCTAATGCCTAGAACCAATAAGAAATTAATACTCAGAATACATAAAGAACTTCTAAAATCAATAGGAAGAGGAATCTCAAATGGCCATAAACACAAAGATGCTCAACCTCATTAAAAATGAGGGAAATACAAACCCTCCCAGAGGTTAATGATGTCCCAAGTCCCATTCTAAATGTGTGATACATGAACTCATTTCATCCCTACAACTCCATGAGCAATATATTCATGACACAGGTTAAATAATTTGTCCAAGGCCACAGAGCTAGTTAATGGCACAGCTATGATAAAAACTCAGAAATCTGGCCCGGAGTTCATTTCTCAATCTTTTCTGCATGTGCGTATCAGGAGACATGTACTACTAAGATAATTACCTTTATTGTACACAAAATAATTTTTTAGAGACGGGGTTTCACTGTGTTGCATGTACTTATCAGGAGACAGGTACTAAGATACTCACTCAGTATTATTTGTTGTGGTAAAAAAATTGGAAACGATCAAAATGCCACCAAGAAGAAAAAGGAAATAAAATGTGGCCTCTTCATGGAAAGGAATAGCTTAAAATGTTAAAATGAATAAACTAGACTTGCATGTGTCAATCTAGATAAATCTGAGAGTAATAAAAGAAAGTTACAGAAAGATACATTCAGTACTATAACACTGACCTAGAATTTGTTAACACATAACTCTCCTGTCAAGGGCAGAATCACTCTAGCTGGATGAAACAGACGCTCCAAGGCTTCTCACTTGTCTGTTCCCCTGGGAGGGGCTCTGGAAATGTGTTCATGTGGTTATATGTTTTGTAAAATAAATTTTAGCCATACTTGATTAAGATAATTGTCTCTTTCCCACCAATTTCACCAGCTATCTGCCTTCCCTTCAGGCAGCATTGGAATGACCATGAACATTTTTTGGATCTGAAAATACAAAACTTAGCTTTGAGAGAAGTTAAGTTGGGGATATATTTAGTTTAGGTTTGTGAGATGTGTTTATGTACTTCATGACCCATCAAATGCAAAAGATGCCCAGGAATATTCCTACTGCCCACTGCGTTGACCCACGGGTACAGGGTCATGACTCCAAGGCGTGTGGCTCAAGGTACGATCAAGATATCAGTGTACTCTGCAGCACCAGGCACTGGGCGTGTGGAGGCAGTCAAAAAGAAGTCATATTTGAAGTGCTGGAAGTCAGAAGCTGGTCTTTGAGAAACTCTTTCCGTCATCAGATATGAATACTCTTCAATGGGACATTCAGTTTTCATTGATGCCAAGTCAAAACAGAGTTGTCTTTGCCAGGGAATAGACTCGTAATGCAGCATATGCAGCTATAAACACACTGCCTTGTTTTCTTTTAGGAAAAATCTTTTTTTGAGTTGGAGTCTCACTCTGCCACCCAGCCGGAGTGCAGTGGCATGCTCACAGCCACCACAGCCTCGATCTGCTGGGCTCAGGTGATCCTTCTGCTTCAACCTTCCAAGTAGCTGGAACTACAGGTACACACCACCACTCCCAGCTAATTTTTTTTTTAATTGTAGAGATGAGGTCTCGCCAAGTTTCCCAGGCTAGTCTCAAACCCGTGGGCTCAGGCAATCCTCTCACCTCAGCCTCCCCACAAAGTGCTGGGATTATAGGCATGAGCCACCGCGCCTGCCCAGGAAAATTCTTACAAAAGATAATTTTCATAATTCGTATGTTTGTGAAACAAAAATTCATAGAGGTACTACAAAAAATGAGTATTTCTGTGTGCCTCATGCTTTACAAACTTCAACTATTAAAAATGTTTTAAATAGCCGGGTTTGGTGGCTCAGCCTGTAATCCCACGCCTTAGGAGGCTGAGGTGAGTGGATTGCCTGAGCCCACGGGTTCGAGACCCACCTGGGCAACTTGGCGAGACATCATCTCTACAATAAATCGAAAAATTAGCCAGGTGTGGTAGCGCACGCCTGTAGTTCCAGCTACTTGGAAGGCTGAGGCGGAAGGATCCCAGGAGCCCAGCAGGTCGAGGCCGCGGTGGCCGGGAGCAGTCACTGCTCTCCAGTCTGGGGGGCGGAGTGAGACTCCAACTCAAAAAAAAAAAGTGTTTTAAAGAACCACATGACTATATCATTAAATGCAGAAAAAAAATGTTTTATAAGCCAGGTACTGCAGCATAAACCTGTAATCCCAGCTGCTCAGGGGGCTTTGGCAGGACAATCACCTGAGACCAGGAGTTCAAGACCAGCCCGGGTAACATAGATGGTGAGGCCCAGTCTCAAATGAAATAAAAATCAAAAAATTAAAAAAATTCTCAATCAACCATGCTGAGGAAAAAATATTCTTAGTATTATTACTTGCATGTATTTCTCTAAACATTCAGGGAACTATTTAAAAGAAATAATTAAGAAAACTATTTAGAAAATATTATTAAATTATTTCATGTGAAATAAAAAGTTTGAAGCGAAAAAATTAGGGTAAAATTATAACAGAGGTATGTCAGATAACTAGCTCACAAAAATACCATTATTTTTCTAAATTTTTGTGCAATTTGTGAGTTTAAAATTTTTTTAATTTGTTTTCATTTATTTTCTCATTATAAATAAATATTCACTTTAAAAGACTGCCAACATTTTCTAAGTTTCCAGTGTACAAAACTGAGATCTACCACAATCACTGTATATTATTAACCTATTACTTGTAAATAGTAAAAAAGGAGAAAACGGGGTCAGGGGTAGTGGCTCACACCTGTAATCCCGGCACTTTGGGAGGCTGAGGCAGGAAGATTATGTGAGCCCAGGAGTTTGAAAACAGCCTGGGCAACATAGCAAGACATTGTCTCTACAAAACATAAAATAAAATAAAAAATGACCCGGGTGTGGTGGTGGACGCCTGTCATCCGGCTACTCAGGAAGCTGAGGCAGAAGAATTGCCTGAGCCCAGGAGCTCAAGGCTGTAGAGAGCCATGATCCTGCCACTGCACTCGGTGCCTGGGCAAGGGTGAGATTCTGACTCAAAAAAAAAGAAGTCACACATGGGGAGAATATACAGCAATTTGGGGACCCTGTTTACCTTAGGAATGGCAAGAGGGGTGTGGGTGATGGGCATTGTCACTTTCTCTGTGTTCGCTACTTTGTACACACTCGGTCACTGCCATCCCTGAAGCCTGGTGTGAGTAAGCATCAAGCCAAAGCTGTGATATGGTCTCGGTAGTGGAGTTATTTTTTAAGAAACTGGAGACATATGATTTACATATTTACATTCTGTAAAATTGGATCTTTTCTATCTATTTTTAAGAAACATGCAGTAAAATTAAGCGAAATCATAGGTAGGAGAGATTTGCACATTATAAAATGCTGTAAAATGCTTTGCAGTTTGCAATATAGCAATATACATATTCACAAGGATTACTAGTAAGAATAGTATTAGCCGACATTTATTGAATGCTTAATCTATGTCAGGTACCCTTCTGTTGTCTTGCCTACATTTTTCTCACTTAATACTCCCAATAAGTTTATGAGAGATTTAGTATCATTAATAATGCCACTGTACATATAAGGTCAAATATGCATCTGTTGATGGAAATAAAAAGTTTTTTTTAATAACAAGTGCTTTTAACACCTATAAAAGATTAAAATAAATAAGTCACTTGCCTCTTTCAATTTACTCAAAAACCATCAGACCAGATATATGATGTTAAGAAGAGGGAGAGGCAAGAATACTGCCAACAATTATTCAACGAATTTTCAGGTTTTTGGTAGTTGTGAAATCATTTATGTGTTGTACATGTCATGATACATCTCAATTTGAATTTTGAGGAATAATATGAAGTAGTGTATATAAACTTTTAGTTGTACATTGTAATCCAGATTCCACACTATTTCTTCTAAAAGCAAAACAGCAAACTCAGATTATCTTCTGTTTAACTCAGAATTTCTAGTTTGGTATTTATCTGCAGACTCTCTTATTTGCCTACAGCATTGTAAAATGCTACAACTTATAGCAGGAATTTGCAGCATTACAGGAGAGCTCCATTCAGTAACATGCATTCAGCAACTCCTGTGTGTAAGGTAGGATCTATGTGCCATAAACTGGGGACTGGAGAAGAAAAAAATCCCTGCCCTCACAGAGGCCACAGATCCATTCTGAACCATCCAATAAAATAACAAGTAGGAAAGAGAGGCACTGATAGAGAATTCTAAAATAAAACCATGTGTGCAGATATATAGGTGGGGGCTTGAGGAGACAAAAACCAAAAGGAAGAATCAGCAGACCAGATTCTTCATAGACCTCACCGCTTCACTCCTAAACAGATCCAAAGCCCTGTCACTTCATTACCAACGACATGAGTCAGGAGCAGGAGTTTTGAAATATCACATCACGGTCGCAAATGAAGGGGTGAAGGAGATCATCGCTGGTGAAGTAAATGGGAAAAAAAAAGTTAGACAGAACATTCTCTGCTGGAATGTGTCGGGAGTGTGTGGTGTTTCAGCCACAGGCTCCTGATGATGGAACTTTAGTTGCTGAACATGAAGATAATTTCAGCACCCTACAATTATGTGCCTAATTAAAATTAAGAAATTAGAACACAGTTAAAAGGAATAATATTTTGCTCACAGCTAATTTCATTAAAGTATTAATGAACAGGACTCTTTTTATGGCCAGAGGGCAACCACTTTCTACAGAGTATTTCCATGCTAGCTAATTTATTCATGCATGAAAAACAATCCAATGAGAAATGAGGGAGCTGAGAACTGCTGGTCCTAATTAAAATATTTAAAACACCATGTCTATTTTCTTCCATCTAGCCAAATACCTAAGCTTGAGCCAGCATGGTGCCAATTAACATGGAAAAAGCAAACACAAACACCCACGGTTTCTGATTAAAGTGCACATTATTGTACCATACGATATATTGTTCAGCACATATATGTAAATGTTTAATTAACCCATGTCTAAATCTCAGCAACATTCAAAAATCGATACTTTAATCCCTAAACAAGTGGCAATCTGTGTAGGGAGACACTTACTTATTTATCACAGTGTTTTATTCAGACCTAATTTGAAGCAGTCGTGTGCTAGCCATGCTAAAGTGTTTCTTAAGGGAAAGAGGAGGGAGGAGATTCTTTGCTTGGCAGACTTCCTTTCAGATGGTAGTGAGATTGTTAGTCGCCAAAGACTTGTGAAAGGAACTAGGCTAGCCTCAGGTGATATGAAATTTTTCATTAATAATGTAGGGGCAAGTCTGGACCTAAACCCATTTGTCAGCCTCGATAGCAATGACAATTACCACACACACACACACACACACACACACACACACACACACACACACACCCCTTTTTTCTTTGTTAACTAAAGACCTTGCCTATCTGTTGGAACAAACTCCAAGACATCCTTGCCATGGGAGCATGTAGGAGAAAACTGTCTGAAACTGAGGAGTTGAAGATTTGAAAATCTTATAAGTTTTCACTGGAACTTTATCAATATGCTAAAAGCAATCATACAAGGAGAATTAACATTTTAGTAACTGCCACAGTTTACAAGCACTTTCACTTTACTTCTTTCTTTATTTGATTTTAATTTTTTGGAGAGATGGGGGCCTCACTATATTGACCAGGCTGGTCTTGAACTCCTGGTCTCAAGCAATCCTCCTACCTTGGCCTCCCAAAGTGCTGGGATTACTTACAGGCATGAGCCGCCACTTCAGTTATTTCTATTTTAGCAATGCTGTGAGGCAGGCTGAACAAAGGGTACCAAAGCTTGCAATAGAGTGACCTGGCCACATTAATTTAAAAAGCTATTAATTTTCCATTTATGTAGAAGACACCAAAATCTTAAGAAACCTAATTACTACCCATTTAGCTATCAAAAATCATTTAGCATTTGCTTTTGAGCATTTATTGAGAGTTAGGAAGGGTGAGGATATATTATACAAATTTTTCTCTTTCTGAGGTTTCATATTGTTTTCAGCAATAAAATCATGAAGTTTTAGACTAAGGTCTTAGAAATCCTTTGTCCAGGGGGTTTCAAAGTGTTTGTAGCAGAAGAATCTCCCCCACCCCAAAACAATCTTTCATGAAACACCAATATATTGAGATAGATAAAATCAGAGGGGGCTGAGGCACTGCCCCAGAATCTGTTTCCTGAAAACCACTGTGCTCATCAAAGCCTTATTTAACAGCTCAGGAACAGAGGTCCAGAGAGATGAGGACACAAGGGAAGTACTTGGGCAACACAATCGCAGACCTGGAATAAGACTTCCAGTAACCTTGACCTTTGCCCAGCACTCTTTCCACAGCATCACGGTCCCTAATGGAGTCGACCTAGACTATGATACATGGAAAGTTAAAAAGCCAAATAGAGGTGAGAGTGTTGGTGCAATACTGCCAGCAGCAGTATAGGAAGGTAGGGTCATGAGGCAGATCAGCCCAGTATACAAAGCAGGAGGTGAGATTCAGAGGCAAGAGGCTTAGGAGAGAGATTTGTCTCTGCCCTGTGACTACAGGCCCCTCATTTCAGTTCCCTGGGCTCCAGATTCCTCATGGTGTAATATCTCACAGAATTGTATTGAGAACCGAATCAGAATCAATGAACATGCCATTACAAAAGTACTTTATCACATAGCATTGCAATTGCTTCCTTGTCAATTTCTGCCACTGGACTCTGAGCAGTCTTCCAAGAGAATGTCTATGTTTCACTCTTTATCTTCAGTCTAGAGTCGTTGCTCAATTGACACTGGATGATGTTGTTGCATTCATCATAATAACGGCTATTACATATTGAGCGTCTATTTAGTATGTATTAAGCATAATGCTAAGAATACAACACTGGTCACTTATATAATCTTAATAACAACCTCATAAGATTGATACTATTATTGTCCCCACTGAACAACTGAAAAACTGAGACATAGAGAAATGACTTGCTTGCCCAACATTTCAGAACGAATAAGTTGTGGAGCAAAGATCCACACTGACATGATCAGACCTCAGAGCCTAGTCACTATGTTTTCTAAAAGCAGCAAAATGGGATAATAAACCAAGAGTTATCAGCTAGAAAGTGGGGCAAATGTCATAGGTGGAAGAGCGTATGAAATATATTAGGTATCCACTGGGAAACAGGAAACGCAAATTTCAAGAAGAGTTTTGTTCTTGATGACTGTTCTAGCAAGCAGAGGTTATGGATGATAAGAGAACATTTCTGACCTCTTAGGATAATGTTGTGCAAGAGACATGTCCACCATTCAACCCTGAGCAGGATCACTGTTGATCATGTCTGATTCAACATGTATAAAAGAGAAAGACTGTCAAATATGCAATAGCCAATGAAAGACTCTCAAATATGCAAAAAGGGAGAGAGGAATCTAAAGGAACAAGCAAGAAGAAGGGAAAGCAAGGGTAGGGTTCACAATGCACCAGGAATTTTCCTTGCAATCAACAGCCTCATCATTATCATTTATAAAGATATGTACACACCCCCAAAACCATGGTAAACTGTGAAGTAGATATTTATGGTCACAATGCAGATTGATGACAGTCAACAAAAAGATGACACTGGTCCTCGTTCAGTGAATTACTGTTTAAAAATTAAGTAGAGTCAGTAAGCATTTATAAAAACTCACAAATGATGTAGCCAGACTTAATCATGAGGAAAAGTTGTGCATACCTGGGTTATATCCCAGACATTTTCAGGTACAATCATGATTGGCAGGCACCATGGTCAGAAATTGAATAATGGGCTGGTCTAACCCTAAGTAATATTCTTCGTGAGTCCTTGGCATTTAATTGGTAATTAGTAACTACAGTCGTCTTTGAAGACAAGAGCAGCTGCAGGTTCCTTGGTTCCTAATTATCAGCCGACACTGACTAAACTTTTGGTAACAATGGTTTTCCAGTGATTCAGAAGACCTCAAGGAGACAGCTGATATTCCATCATTTTACACCCTACAGCTCGTCTATATCCTACCAAATTTCACAGGTTCTTAGAATATGAAGTTATCAAATTAAACACATTTTCTTATAATGTACCAGCATGGTAGGTTAATATTTCAAACATTTGTTATTTTCTCCAAAACAGCCACAATGAGATAACTAGATTTTTCAAAAGACTTGTTTGTTTGTTTTTAATTCTCTTCCCATAAGCAAGTTTGGTTTTTGAAATTTTCACTTTCAAGAAAGAAAAAATAAGCAACAAAGTTGGTCTTCAAGACAGAGCCTGCATTTTTATGCATCTTTAGCCAGACAAACATGAGTCCTTTCCCAGAAGTAGAGCAGCTATTCTGAAGAATGTAAACTTGCTGCTTTCTCAATATGCAGATAGCCTGTTGTCATAGATTCTCGTAGTCATGAACAACTTCTCAATATTTAATAAGCCTGGCATTCCTGTCCCCAGGCGGAAAGCACAGACAGTTGGTAGCCAGCTACTAACTGACCATTAAAACACAGAATCTCGCTGTAAAATGTGCTTCACAAACAGGTTACATCACCTGCAGCAGAGTGAGTGCCATCCTCTGCGGTGAGGTGGCCTGTTCTTCTGCCTGAAGAGAACTGGCAGGAACAATCCTAGTTAGCCTACTCAGTATTCAGACAAGGGCTGGCTACAGCA
This sequence comes from Tarsius wallacei, assembly GCA_963574415.1. NCBI lineage: Eukaryota > Metazoa > Chordata > Mammalia > Primates > Tarsiidae > Tarsius > Tarsius wallacei. Next base: position 2,439 of record CAUYQG010078626.1, on the reverse strand, counting down.
GAATCCTGCACTGTGAAAGGCTTTTTCAAAGCGAGGTGGGGGGAGTCCATCATCGGCCCTTATCTTTGCAGCGTTATTAGCTCCAAGAACTGCCAAACAAGTGGATTAGGAAAACTAGCCATGTTTTTTTTCTTTTAATATAGAAGAATAAAATCATTCCAGAACTCCGATTTTTTTTTTTTTTTGGTTTTGGTTTTTTCATGCTTGCTTACATGTAGGAGTGTTTAGTTCTGTCTCTGGTGTTCTGTGCGAGTATAAATATATTGCAACAATAATGTTCACTAATTGGATCAAGATGCCATTGATTCAGAACAATAATACTTGAATATTTTAGCATTGGCTTGTTTTAAATCCAAGGAGCAAAAACTAATGTGATTATATGGGAATTCTGGAAATTATTAATACAATTAGATCGTTTTCTGAATAATAGAAAAGCTAACATAATGAGATCTTCTTGCTCTTATTGACCATAAAGAGCAGATGTTTGGCCATAACTATAATTTCAGGTTAACACAAATATTCCCATAATCACATTAAGTATATAGTTTTAAAATTCTTGAATAGGCCTACCACAATTCTGGTTACTATCACTTCATAAGATGTGATTGTCTTGTCTTTCCTTTCATCAGCAACAATAGAAATTATTGTGTTTTTTAGGACCACTTTTTACAAGGAAACAAGAGCATTTTTTTCTTAATTGTGTCATGAGAATGGCTGCATGTATAATGATGAGGAGAAAATAATAGAGACGTAGATGGTAGGTGACTGACTTTCTAGCAGATGACTGGTTCTCATCACCATCTTCTAACAGCGTGTAACCCAAATCCATGCCCCAGTCAAACAACAAATGGCAACTTCACGGCCCTTTCAGACACTTTCCAGGGTCACTTATTCTGTAAGTGTGGAAAGCAAAAGAAGAAATCCTGCTTTATGTTGCATGAGGAGACAATACTAGGACCAGGGATTAAAAATAAAAAAGAAACAGATTCAGGGCCTTCAGGAGAAATTTCCAGCTGAATTGTAGAATAATGTAATTAATAGGGCAACTTACAAGATAGACATGCTCAAAGAAAGATTGAAAAACTGCCTATTATGAATGCTATGCACAATATATATATATTTTTTTGAGTAGGAGTCTCACTCCATCGCCCAGGCTGGAATGCAGTGGCACACTCATGGCCACCCCAGCATCGACCTGCTGGGCCCAGGCGATTCTTCCACCTCAGCCTTCCAAGTAGCCGGAACAACAGGCATGAGCTACCACACCTGGCTAATTTTTTTTTAAATTAATTATAGAAATGAGGTCTCACCAAAGTGTCTAGGCTGGTCATGAACCCGTGAGCTCAGGCAATCCTCTTACCTCGGCCTCCCAAAGTGCTGGGATTACAGGCTTGAGCCACCGTGCCCGGCCTATTCACAATATTTTTTTTTAATTAGTGTATTTTTAGCAGACTCTATGTAAAATCCCAGAATACAACACGAATAAAAATAGCCTTGCTCTAGTTGAAGCAGAAAATAGAGAACCTGGAACTCCATTCACTCACTTTGTTTTACCCTTCAAGGCTCCTCAGGCAATCACAGGAGACTCCAGGGAACACAGTTAAAAAACCCCTGCTGTAGAAAATATTCCTCCATGTGATAGATGACACTAACTCAGTGTGATTCTCAAGCTTTTCTATACTGGGAAACACACGGCAAGTTATAAGGAACATACACAGTTGGATTTCACTTTCATACCCATATTCAATCCCAAAAAATGTAGTGGGGAAGTAAAGCACCATAAAAATGCTCAGGCCCTGCCAAGTGTTAACAATGGCCACAGGTCTCAGTTATAATGAATATTGCTTTGGAGAACACGAGGGTGCAGGTATCTCTCTGAGATCCTGATTTCCATTATTTTGGACATACACCCAGTAGTGGGATTGCCATATCATATGGTAGTTCTATTTTTAGTTTTTTGAGGAACCTCCATACTATTTTCCATATAAGGCTGTGTTAATTTATACTCCCACCAATAATGTATAAGGGTTTCGTTTTTTTCACTTCCTAGTCAACATTTGTTATTTTATGTTTGACAATAACTATTTTAATGGGTGTGACTTAGTATCTCATTGTGGTTTTGATCATTATTGCCCTGAATAGTGATTTAAGCAACTTTTCATATAGCCAGTGGCCATTTGTATGTCTTCTTTGAAGAAATATCTATTCATGGCCTTTGCCCTTTTTTTTTTTTTGAGTTGGAGTCTCACTCTGTCACCCAGACTGGAGTGCAGTGGCCACTGCCGGCCACTGCAGCCTTGACCTGCTGGGCTCCAGCGATCCTTCCACCTCAACCTTCCAAGCAGCGGGAATTACAGGCACGTGCTACCATGCCCGGCTGATTTTTTAATTTTATTGTAAAGATGAGGTCTCACCAAGTTGCCCAGGTGGGTCTCGAAC
>CAUYQG010078624.1:0-19262 GCA_963574415.1 Tarsius wallacei | reverse complement strand
CGGCTAATTTTTTGATTTATTGTAGAGATGAGGTCTCGCTTGCCCAGGCGGGTCTCGAACCCGCGGGCTCAGGCAATCCACTCACCTCAGCCTCCCAAAGGCGCGGGATTACAGGCTGAGCCACCGAGCCCGGCTTGATTTTATTTTTTACTGAACATTGCTTTTGCTAGAGACAGCTAAATTTAATACTGACAGTTGTACAATTAAGACTGATCACATTTGCCTCTTGCTACTCATGTCTTCCTTTATAATCCTCTGAACTCCTTCATTAAATGATCAGAAATTCCAAAGTAAGGAACTTGCATTCATTTCTTTGAACACATCCCCCTTATTATTCCTACTTTCAATTGTGAAATCATGTTACTGGATAAAAGTGAAAAAGAAAATCTGTTTGTTGACTGATGGTGTTGAGGGCTATATGATAGATTGGGTATTTCTAGCTTCTGATGCCATTTTTATTTAATACCTGTTTTGTGTTTTTGTTTGTTTTTAATTTGTGTGTGTGTGTGTGTGTGTATTGGATAGGGGGAAGGTATGTAGAGTGGGACGTATATGCTCTTGATGAAAATTGTCTTTAACTCTTCTTCTATGAGAGTATGCATTGAGGTCACTATTCTATCCCCGTGATCATAGCTTTGCCGGTTTCTTGTCATAAGTCCTACTTCTAAAAGCATTTTAAAAGTAAGAAAGGAATTAATCTAGTACTGTCATACTCTCTGCTAACCATACTTTCATGTTCTGTTTAACAAAAGAGGAGAGTAAAGGGGAGAAGGTATGATGGTATCACCAATGTGGTGGGTAAGATTTTACCAATTTGTGCTAAATCCAAATGGATTTTCTAATTTCTGGACTCTAATGATGGTTCCTGTTTCTCTTGGGAAAGAGATCCACAACTTTTTCTATACTGGGGGAGAGAAGAACACTGTCCCTCATCTTCTAAACCCCAGAAGTCACAGTATATCTTCCACAGAAAAAAACAAGCCACTGTCCTGGCCTCAGCTGGCTGTGAGATTCAGGGAAGCAGCCACAGGGCTGTTGGTAGCATGGGAGGCCCAGCAAGCCAAGACAGTATCCAGTCAGCAGTCCCTGAACTTGTTCTTCCTGGTGACATCTGCTAGGCTGTAGAGTCTCATGTATTGGAAGTGTTGAAAGTTGCCATCTTGGCGGTTGCATTGATTCCCAAGCATGACTTTCTGGAAGTAGTGGAGCAATGAGAGACTTTGAAGGCCAGGGAGGATGCTTCTGAATGGGGAAGAGAAAGGTGTTCCAGAGGTCAGAGGCAACAAACCAAAAACTGTGGCGTCCAAAGTGAGATGATTGGATGAAATAGGGATCGTTGACAAGTTCATGAACTACTGTGGTAAGCCAGTGACTTCTGAAGTTACATTTGGCCAGACAGACTTCGTTTGTCTGTGGTCAGCGGATGGAGAGACAGTTGGCACCACTGCATGTTGCTGAATAAATGAAGCCCCACCGAGCAGCACTGTACCAGAAAAAGTGTAGGACCCAACAGGTCTCTGGTAATAATTTCCCCAGACATTCCTATTGCTGCACATCAGTGACTTTCAGCATCTGGTTTTTTTACTATTGCATAAAGTTTCATTTTAGTTTCTGACAGTGTGTATTTCAGATTTCCGAAATGCTTCACATTCTTTCTCCTTTGCTAGCAGCTGGAATGGGCAGGTTGCCTATTTCTAGGGGGATGATGACTTCGTCTGTATTGAACCTTAATGGTTCCATTGGACTTTCGTGGTGGATGTTAAAAGCAGATGGCTTTTGTATTATATGTTGAGGAATGTATTGTGACTCATGCCCATATATCTAGGGCTGAAAAGAACTACAGGGGTGAGCCTATAGTAATACCCCCAAATAAATCACATTGGAAGTTTTTGCTTTTATTTCTCTGAACAGTTAAGTATCTGAAGGAGGTCAACAATTTTGCAGTGAGCATATGTTTGTGTCCTTGAAGTGAAATAAGGAGACAAATGGAAGATGAACCAAAACAGAAAGGCTACCAGCAATCAGATGGCTTAGAGACATGTGTTCTTTTTTTAATTAGGATAGATTTTTTTAATAAGGCTTGAAGCATTTTTTAATGTATTTAAAGAGTATAAAGACCAATGTCTGTAGCAGTCATTGTCAAATTCATCAATTAATTTTCTGTTTTTCCTACCAAAGATCTCATTTATAGGCTTGAGGAAGTTTGATGTTCAATTCAATATGTTTTTAACATAACATATGCATATATGGGTATAATAAGTACAATATGGTTACTGTCGATACTTATTATTTGTTACCAGGTATTGTACTGCTACCTATTTTCACAAATGTCTCATTTAATCCTAACAACAAACCTGGAAGAATTAATAATTATTCCCACTTTAGAGACAAGGAAACAGAATTTTTTAGGCGTTAGGTGACATCAATAAGTTTTACATGGCAGAGTGGGGCTCGAACAAACCGAAGTTTCCTAGCACCAAGACCTGAGCTCTGTGTTCCTCTACTAATTAGTAGATGTGCAAAAGTTAAAGGAACCCAGGCACAGCCTGTATTTACACACACAGTGGCCCCTGGGTTTCAGGCAGAAGCAGCTTCACTTAACAGGGTCCTAGTCAGGAAATCCGATGATCACATATGCTGTGCTGCCCAATATCATAGTCATTTGCCACAGGTGGCTATTTAAACTTAATCAGAATTCGACGAAATTAAAAACTGGGTTCCTCAGTTGCCACTAGCCAAATGTCAAGCACTCAGCAGCCACCTGTGGCAGGTGGCTCCATATTGGATGGCACAGATGTCGAACATTTCTGTGATCACAGCAAGTGCCATTGGACAGCACTGCTAGCCAGAGACTTTGGTCCAATCCACAGCAATTTTTCCTTCCATTATGATCCATTATGTCTGCTGACAAGTGATGGATATTTGCCCGGATGTGACAGCTCCGCTCTCCTGTGTCAATGCCATGTGTCTGTCAACATCCTTCACGGTGTGCTCGCTTTTTCTTCTAAGGAGGAAGCTGGCCGGATATGGAAGATGGAGCTGCTCAAAGAATCGGATGGGCTGGGAATTCAGGTTAGTGGAGGCCGAGGATCAAAGCGCTCACCTCACGCTATCGTTGTCACTCAAGTGAAGGAAGGAGGTGCCGCTCACAGGTGACTAGATAACTCTCCCCCATTTCTCTGCCTCCTATCCTTCCCCTTCCCTTTTTCTGGGTGCTAGTACTCTCCCACTTGGGCAAAGCCCCATATTTACAGTCTGTAAAGATTATACTGAATCACAGGAGGAAACCAGGCAAGAGCAGTTCTAATTACACACAACTCTGAGCACAGGAAGTGGTTAATTGCAGAAGATACTGCAGGATCTCCCTAATCATGAAGGAGAGATTAGATCTCTTTCTAGTCCAGTTCTAGTTTCAAATGAATGTTACGTATCTTAACTTTGAGAATGTTGATACTAAGGCAATAAGAGGTTACTTATTGTGAAGCTCCTGAACAGAAACCATATTCCTGACATCCTAACTCTCATAAGACTTGACTAATTACTTGGGAAAGTGATTGGTATTAAATATGACCACAGTTCATGCGCTGGGGCTTCACTTGTCAGGTCTATGAGGATTTCACGCACACTTGGATACACGTGTCTCTGTCGTGCAGATGTGGAAGAGAAAGAAAGTAAATGTGAATTTTCTCCTTGTGGTCTGAAAATAATTCATACGTCAAAACTTCTTTTTTAATCTGAACAATGATCTGAAGTAGGAAGAAGACCAGTGTTTAGTTAGAGCATGTGCAAAAAAAAAAAATACTTTGAGTATGAAGGATGTTAGCTATACCAAAATGTCAGGCATGCTCTTGCCCTGCTAGCTAATTGCTTCCATGTACAAAGGGTGTCTACCATTTGCGGGGCATGGTGGAGCATGTATGTATGTTGCACGCCCACACATATACAGTGCACTGTAGAGCATATATATATGCGGTATGCCCACACATACAATCCACAGTGGAGCATGAACATATGTTGCATGCCCACACATGTACAATAAGTTTGTAAAGGGAGAGTTTCACTGATGAGAGAAGTGATCATCTTTTAACTATTCTGGAATTTGGTGTTCAGTCCAGGTACCCTGATTCTAAAGGGAATATGGCAAACCAGAGCAGTGCTGCCAAGATTGAGAAGAGACTCAAAAGGATATAACATAAGGTGTAATTGGAGAAGCTGGAGGTAGTTAGTCTGAAGAATGGAAAACTAAGAAGAGGACCAGGGCTGAAACTTGCAATGTCTTTTATGCTTATCAGTTCTCTTATTAGAGAATGGGATGCTAATAACTGAAGTAGAGATAAGATTACCTGCAGTTGTCAGTTATCTGGGCAGCAGTAATTACTGAGGGATTAAGGTGGTTTTTACTTGTAAGAGCATTATTAAACTTCCCAAATGATTCATGCTTTACAGAGTTCCCATCAGGTAGCCATTTCCCCATTAATTATAAGTCTTAGGTTCTAGTCTGTCTTTGCCAAGTTGGCAATTAGGAAATTCCTGTGCCCAGAGATCAGCTTACGTAGAACTGTTCTTATCTATTTTCCATCTTAGCCATTTCTAGTGGGTCTCATCGTTTTCTTTTCCTTTTTAGCCTAGAGTTGCATGTGTGTCTCTTTCAGCCTCCAGGGCGTGTGATTCACAAGTGGGGTATTCTAGTTAATAACAGGAGGTGAGAGAAGTGAAAAAGAGAAAAGGGATAGATAGGCATGGTCTTGACAGTGCTGTGGATTTGTAAGCCCAGGACGCTGGTCTGAACCACTGAATTCCTCATTCCGGAATTCCTCCCCTCCAGTAAGAAATATCTCCTAACTGGCCCACCCACACACCTCCCTGAGATTCCAGTTTGCTTCTTCGCTGTGATTTCCCTGTCTCTCACCATTCCAAGCAACCAGAGGAACTCTTAGCATTTCTCTGCCTTGGGGACTTTTGAAGGACAGAAACAGAGGCTGTCACAAATCTCTGGTACCTCCTGTCTTCTGTTAAAGCCTAAATTCATAGAAAAAATAATGATGCAGCCCTAGAGAAAGGAGATAGAAAGCGAGAGGCTGAAAAGCTGTTGAAGGCAGGAAGCAAGAGGTAAGGATGGGATGAGAGAAGTTGGTTGATACATTGAAAGAAAGTAAGGGGCTAGAGGATTGCCTGAGCCCATGGGTTCGAGACCAGTCTGGGCAATGGCGAGACCTTGTCTCTACAATAAATTAAAAAATTATCTGAGCATGATGGCACATGCCTGTAGTTCCAGCTACTTGGAAGGCTGAAGCAGAAGGATCATCTGAAGCCAGCAGGTGGAGGCTGCTGTGGCTGTGAGCATGCCACTGCTTTCTAGCCTGGGCAACAGAGTGAGACTCCAACTCAAAAAAAGAGAAAGAAAAGAAAGAAAGAAAGGGAAGAGGGGCTACAGATTGGAGAAAAACTGAGTTGGGTGAGACTGGGAGTGTAGGAAACATGCATAGGGTTTGCAGTAGTATCCTGGGTGCTGCTGTGGTACCTGTAGACGGTATGGTAGAACTCTAGACTAAGGGTCTCTCCATGTCATCAGATTTCCTACCCAATACTCATCCATCTCTGGCTCCTTTGGGACCATGAGAGACCAGACCATGGGAGCCTCTGTTGGAACCCACAGACCTGTGAAGGGGTCTGCTCAGTGCTCTGGCACAGTGCACCACCCAGAGCCTTGACCCACCCTGGAGGAGGCAATCCCAGTGAAAGCCAGTCCAGTGGAAGGAAGCTCAGAGTCCGCCATAATTTAAAGGAAATAAAGCAACAAAAAGTGTTTGTGTACTTATGCTTCTTCCCTCCCTCCCTCCCTCCCTTCCTTCCTTTCTTTTTTTTGAAACAGGATCTTACTCTGTTGCCCAAGCTGGAATGCAGTGGCACAATCATGGCTCACTGTAGCCTCAAACTCCTGGGCTCAAGCAATCCGCCCATCTCAGCCTTCTGAGTAGCTGGGATTACAGGCACGCCAGCAAACCTAATTTTTTAAAAAAATTTTTTGTGGAGATGGGGTCTTGTTATGTTGCCCAGGCTGGTCTTGAACTCCTGGCCTCAAGTGATCCTCCCACCTCATCCTCCCAAAGTGCTGGAATTACAGGCATGTACCACCACATCCAGCACATACACCCATGTTTGTAGCCCAGATCTGATACTTGCATTAATAGCAAATTAGGCAGTTTATTTGTTCTTTTTAAAATTCATTCTTCTCCTTATAAAGCTTGGCTGTAGGGAACCAAGAATGAAAAAAGCACTTAAGAGACTGTATCCTCAAGGTCCTGTAACTATGCTGAGGGATATAAGAGATGTGCAGTATAGTATGAAGCACAGGTACACCAGAGGACCTCTGGTCAGAGTCATGTCACCTGGAAAAACAGGAGGGCAACAGATTAGGAAAGGATGGCACATGGGCCTAGGACACATTTGCTCTCTTTGAGCTTAGGTCATTGGCTCAGCTGATGGGCAGGGTAGCAGGATTAAGAAAAGAATGACTTTGACTCTTTTAAAACCTGGTCGTCTTGGTTCCTTTATCACCATCTTCACTTGAATGGCATTTCATCGACTTAAGAATATGCTGGCCAGGCATGGTGGCTCACACCTATAATCCCAGCACTTTGGGGAGGCTGAGGTGGGAGGATCACTTGAGTCCAGGAGTTTGAGACTAACCTAGGCAACATAGTGAGACCTTGTCTCTCAAAAAAAAAAAATGTTTTTTTAATAGACTGGTTGTAGTGACATGTGCATGTAGTCCCAGCAATTCAGGAGACTGAGAAACGAGGATCCTGAACTCCAAGAGGTCAAGACTGCAGTGAATCGTGATGTGTGCCACTGCACTTCAGCCTGAGTGACAGAGCGAGACCCCCAACTCAAAAAAAGAGAGAGTGTGCTTATCGTTTTGTTGTTGTTGTTGTTTGATTTTGCCCAGGCTGGAGTGCAGTAGCACGCTCACAGCCACCACAGCCTTGACCTGCTGGGCTCAGGTGATCCTTCCACCTCAGCCTTCCAAGTAGCTGGAACTACAGGCACCTGTCACCATGCCGGGCTAATTTTTTTATTTATTGTAGAGATGAGGTCTCGCCAAGTTGCCTAGGCTGGTCTCGAACCCGTGGGTTCAGGCAGTCCTCTCACCTAGGCTTCCCAAGGTGTTGAGATGAAAGGAGTGGGCCACTGCACCAGGCTGAGTGTGCTTATCGTTAAGCTGCCACCCGAAATCAAGGAGCCTTTCACCCTTCTTGTGGGAATCTGGACATAAAAGAATAAAGCAGTCCCATCCCAGTCTGTTTCTGGTTGACACCGCTTCCTCCTTACCCTGGTTCTAACTGTTCCCTCTCACGACCCTCCCTAGCTCCAGGAAAATGTCCCCTCCTCAGGCCCAGGATGTCTTGACAAGGGGTTTTTTCCCATCTCCGTTTCCTCAGGGATGGCAGACTGTCCTTGGGAGATGAGCTGCTGGTGATCAATGGTCACTTACTGGTCGGGCTCTCCCACGAGGAAGCTGTGGCCATTCTTCGCTCAGCCACCGGCATGGTGCAGCTGGTGGTGGCCAGCAAGGTAGGTAGTGTTTGTTTTTTAATATTCATGATGGTGGTGGTGAATTTGGGTTGAGCCTCACCCCTGTGCCACACCCAGGCACACAAGTGCCCTCGCACATTTGCCTTGGGCCATTTAAGCAGCCTTGATTCTACAGGGCAAGCCCACACAGGTGCCCATAGCTGAAGTGCAGTTAATTATTTTGCCTTCTCTTTCTTTTTACCTTTTTTTTTTTTCTGAGTTGGGGGTCTTACTCTGTCTCCCAGGCTTGACTGCAGTGATGCAATCACAGCTTACCGCAGCCTCAACCTCCAAGGCTCAGGTGATCCTCCTGCCTCAGCCTCCCAAGGAGCTGGGACTACAGGTGCACACCACCATGCCTGGCTAATTTTTTTACTTTTGTTTTTGTACACACGAGGTCTCACAGTGTTGCTCAGGCTGGTCTTGAACTCCTAGGTTCAAGTGATCCTCCCTCCACAGCCTCCCAATTACAGGTGTGAGCCACCACGCCCAGCCTATTTTTATTTCTTTTAAGAGTCTTTGTAGGTATACGTTAGGGAATAGAAAAGATATAATAGAATGAAAAAAAAGGTAAGGATGGGAGGCTGGAGGCAGGACAGTGTGAAGAGAACAGTAACTCTCCCAGGAGGAGATGTGAAGCCTGGAGAGCCAGGAGGGGAGAAAGACTCAGGGGCCACCATGGCAGGATGCCGGCCTGTTCTCACTCATGGCCTCATAGTGTTGCAGCTGGAGGAAGCCTTGTGAAGCCTGTTTGCCCAGCCACCACTCTCTTTTTCTTCCTCCCCACACAAATGAGACAGTGAGCCAGAGTCTCTGTGGCCGGCTGCCATCTTGCCGAGGCCATGATGCCATCTGCAGTGCCAGGACCCAGGCCCTAGTGCCCATCCCAGTGTCTGTCCCCTGTCTTGCTGTTGCCTCTTCTTTATGGTTCTCTCTTCACAAAGCCCTGAGGCCCCAGGGTAGGGCTGCTTTTACCCCCACCCCCAGAGTGTGTCAATATCGTGCCCTTTCTGGGCCCTGGTATCTTTCTTAAAGCGCTAGTTAAAGGCTGCAGGACTCCCCAGCTGTGGTGAGAAAAAGGAGGCATTGACCTCCCTGGGGTCTGATCTGTTGTCAGATGTACTATTGATGAGCGTTGGAAAGTGTCCGTGTGACTGAGGAGCTAGGAAATGGAGCCACAAAGGGTTCGCTCCACTTCTGGCCATGAAGGATGAGGGGTGAGAGACCTCACCGGTCTTAGCCCTTGGCAGCAAGACACCCTTGCCAGTCTGGGTAATTCCTTTTCATTATCCCTGTTGTTATTTTCGAACCTGGCACCCATAGGTTTGTGTACTTTCCCTCTCCGGTCGCAAAATCTATTGCCAATTCTTTGGACTATTGAACAAACAAATAGAACATTTTGAGCTATCTGAAAAATCTGCTTTCCTCTCTCTACATCCTTTACCTTCAACGCTTGACCTAGACTCTCAGGCCTCCAGGAAGAATATACAAAGCCCTGGGGAAGACTTGGCAGGAAGAGTAGGCACCTGTGTCCCTGGAGGCAGGCATTGGGACCATTCTCCATTCCTAGATCCTTTCCTGCCCTCCCTGAGATACCGAGGGGCATCCTGGGAACTTCTCCTCAGTCCACGGAGCTCCATACATGTCTTCATCCAGAACATCTGCCTTGGGCTGTCTGTATCCCCTCACTTGGGAGGGGGAAGGAGAGCAGATCCCGGGATGTCTTTTGTCAGCCTCGTGAATTCCACAAGGAAGGAAATGCTTCAAGAAGAGGAGAAACAAGTTTCAAATTGTGCCAGATGTATTGGGAGTTTGGAAGCGTCATCGGGTCTTAAACACAGACACAGAGGCACACGTTTGCAGAGAATGCCCACTTGGTTTGCACAGCTGCCTCTCCGCAATCTGTGCCGATGAACTTGAGTTTCTGCACCGATGTCACGCCACGTGCCACAAAACCTTCATCTCTGTGCTGACTTCTTTCTCCTGCCAGTTTGAAAAATATGAAAGGGGGCATGGACTGGGCTTTAGGACCCAGACCCTAGTCCTCTGAATGGCACTGTGGCCTCTGCAAGACAGTAGATGGCCACAGAAGCTGGCCATGGAAGCTCTGCTCTACTGTCTCAAGCCATTATGCACAAATAAATGCACAAACACAAAGAAAACATAAGATAAAAACCAAAAAAGGTCACTCATGGGTAAAGCTATAATAAAGCTAATAATTAAGGGACATACACAGGACTTTGAAAAGCTAATAATTAAGGGACATACACAGTCCCTGGATGATGCCTGCTCTCTGATCTCACATACCAACTTAAAGGATGAGAGGATGCAATATGTATTAGATGCCCACTGGTTGCCAGGTGCTTTTTACCTATTATCTCATTTAATTTTTGCAAATATAAACCCCTGACCATGAGTGGTGGCTCATGCCTATAATCCCAGCACTTTGGGAGGCCAAGGAAGGAGGATTGCTTGAGGCCAGGAGTTCAAGACCAGTCTGGAAAAATGACCAGACCTCAGAAAAATGAAAAAAGTCAGCTAAGCGTGGTGGCACTGCACCTCTAGTTCCAAATATTTGGGAAGCTGAGGCAGAAGGATTGCCTGAGCCCTGGAGGTCAAGGCAATTGTGAGCCCTGATTGTGCCTCTGCACTGCAGCCTGGGCGACAGAGTGAGATGCCGACTCAATAAGATACATAGCATATGTAGATACATATGTAGATGCATACATACATACATACATACACACACACATATACATACATATATACATGCATACATACTTTTCCTCCCCAGAGATGGGTATTAGTTCTTATTATTCAAAGTAAAGAATTAAAATCTGAGTGGCTAATTACCTTGCCCAGAGGTCACACAGCAGGAGACATCAGAAGCAGGTTGACTCCACAAGACTCCAAAGCTTACTGGACTTCAAAGCCCATGCTGCTTCTCACACACCGAGCTACACTTCAAATAAAAATAAAGGACACTAGAGCCAATGGTATTAGAAAAATATAATGTGTTTCTGCTAGAGGCTTTGACTTGGAGGGACACTTGCTGGGGTCCTTATAAGGCTGAGCCGCATTCTGCAACCACAGAATGGGTGTCTGTTCACATTCTTAATCCACTGTCTCTTGGGCATCTGTCCTGACTTTGGTCCCAAAGCTGACCCAGACCTCAGAGGAGTCACACATTTGATTCTTTCTACGTGCTCTTTTTACAATTAGGCAGTAAGCCCCTACGTGTGCTTTTTGTGCCTAAACTTTATCTATATCATCCAAGGTGCTTGTCCACATAGGAGAAAAAAGAAGCACCTCTTAACACCTGTTCCTCTTCTTTATCTAACAAGAGCAAGGAATCCACAGGCTTGGTTGCTGACTTCATTTTGGAAGGGGAGGGGAGAGCTTTGACATGCTGGATGTAAAGAACAATACGAGTGTTATTATAGATGATAGTCACCTTATCACAAAACTTTAAGGCATTGTTTTGGAAATATAGCCATTGCTTTCTTTTTTTTTTTTGAGTTGGAGTCTCACTCTGTCACCCAGTCTAGAGGGCAGTGGCACGCTCTCGGCCACCACAGCCTCAACCTGCTGGGGGTTCAGGTGATCCTTCCACCTCAGCCTTCCAAGTAGCTGGAACTATAGGCATGTACCACCACGCCCAGCTCAATTATTTATTTATTTATTTATTTATTGTAGAGATGAGCTCTGGCCAACTTGCCCAGGCTGGTCTCGAACCCGCAGGCTCAGGCAGTCCTCTCACCTTGGCCTCCCAAAATGCTGGGATTATGGGCGTGAGCCACTGTACCCAGCTCTATTGCTTTCTTGTGGAGAGAATGTCTCATGTTTCCACACATAAATATGTTGTTTGCTTATATAATAGCACTCCAGCCTGGTGACAGAGTGAGACTCTGACTCAAAAAACACAACAAAAAAGCAAGTAATATATACATATCATTATACTTATTACATCCAATGTAGACAACCAGAAAAAATACAGAGAAGAAAAAGAAGACGAGATGTTCATAATACTCCCGATAATACTATTTATTAACTAGTGTCCTTCCATCTGGGAACATGTGTGTGCAGTATGCATGCATGTTTTCTTTTAAATGGAATCAAGCACAAGGAGACAGAGTGTACCTGGAAGCAGTCCCACTTATGCCTGCTAGACTGAGTGCCAGCACAGCCCTGTAAAAGCTGTGTATCCTGGGCGAGTTGTTACATCTCCCTAAATCTCAGTTTTCTCCTCTGTACAGTGAGAATCAGTAACTACCTCTTTGAGGATGTCAGGAAGAGTAAATGAGATACAAAGGGCCTGAGCAGTGTAGCTGGTCATAGTGAACACCAGGTCTTTATGATTATTGCATAGTATTACATCTAGCTTATTATTGCACACATTATTGGTAGCATGAGTACCACAGGTTCTCCTAACCTGCTTTTTCACTCAGTAGCATACTGGAAGAATCTTTCCACATCAGGAGATTCATTTTTACAGCACCATTTTTAATGACCAGGGAGTGGTCTATTCTATAGCTGCTGGGCAATTTACTTACCAATTGGGTCTTTCTTTTCTTCTTTCTTTCTTCCTTCCTTCCTCCCTCCCTCCTTCCTTCCTTCTTTCTTTCCTTTCTTGTCAGAGTCTCACTCTGTCACCCCGGCTGGAGTACAATGGCACACTCTTCTCTGTTAATAGTCTAATAGAGTTGGCATGACAAAAAAGGACTGAGCTCACCTTTTTTTCTATTTCTTTTTCTTTTTTTTTTAATCAGAGTGTCACTCTGTTGCCCGTGTTGGAGTGCAGTGCGACATCTTTGACCTCCTGGGTTCAGGCAGTCCTTCCTCCTCAGTCTCCCTAGTAGCTGGGACTACAGGTGTGTGCCACTATGCCCAGCTAATTTTTAAATTTTTTGTAGAGACAAGGTCTCACTATGTTGCCCAGGCTGGTCTCGAACTCTTGGACTCTAGCAATCCTCCCGCCTCAGCCTCCCAAAGTGCTAGGATTACAGGCATCAGCCACCATGCTGGGCCTTGAACTCAGCTTTTGTTTAACAGTTCTTTTGCCATTCCTTAGGTAAGGTCTATCAGTATAGTATTCACCATTACTGATCTAAAACGAGTTATCTTCAGTTACCTTGAAGGTGAAACCATTAAACTACCAACAAATGTCACTCTCATTAGGTGCCAACTCACTTATATTAGTAGCAAATATTCCGTGGTTTAAGATGGGTTATTAAGCCGGGCTCAGTGGCTCAGCCTGTAATCCCACGCCTTTGGGAGGCTGAGGTGAGTGGATTGCCTGAGCCCACGGGTTCGAGACCCGCCTGGGCAACTTGGCGAGACCTCATCTCTACAATAAATCAAAAATTATCCGGGCATGGTAGCGCACGCCTGTAGTTCCAGCTACTTGAAAGGCTGAGGCGGAAGGATCACCGGAGCCCAGCAGGTCGAGGCTGCGGTGGCCGGGAGTGGCCACTGCACTCCAGTCTGGGCGACAGCGAGACTCCAACTCAAAAAAAAAAAAAAAAAGATGGTTTATTATTATTATTGTTATTATTATTGTTATTATTGTAATAATAATAATTGAGGGTCCTCTTTTCTGTCAACCCTCAAGCAATTTAATGAAAATTTTCCATGTGTTTCCTTCCGTGGTGAAATGGCTGATGTGAGGGAATGAGGAGGGAATTGATTCCTCCTTTTGCTGGCCCTGCATCCCTGTTCCCATAGCCCTGTCCCCTCCCTGGCCCTGGCCTCCCATGCTGTGGCATTTCCCAGGAAGTACTCGCTCCTTCTTTGCAATGAGGCCCTCATGCATACACTGGCCTTATCTGTACATAGGAACAAAGGACTGGGCTGATGACGCCTCCTTTAGATGCTTGCTAGTCTAAATGGAGTCGAATTCCATTTGACCTTTGAAAGTTGTCCAAGGGCCACTTTCACTGAGAAGACATGATCAGTCTTGAAATTACCATTTTGATCCAATAAACCATCCATGAGCTTGTGCTAGGGATGGACTGGGGAGGAGAATATCGTGGCTATCTGGGCTCTGGGCTGGGCCAGGGGACACAGCCAGTGAGTAGAAATGATATTGGGCTGAAGGAACTCTCAGACTAGCAGGGGAGACACGCACGTCAAGTTGGATGTCTACGGCAGAAAGAGAAAAGCAGGAGTCAAGGAGCTTAGAGAAGAAAGGACGGGCAGATGGAACGGCTCCTGAAGGATCCAGGAGGGCTCTCGAGAGAGGGTGCTTAAGCTCTGCCCAAATAGGCCTCAGTCACAACAGGAAAGGTGGTCTCAACAGAGGGAGCTGCTGGTGGAGGGGCAGAGGTGATGCCAGCCTTGGTGCGGCTCCAACCTCGTGGATTCTTTGGCTCAAGCCTGAAACGAATTTTAGAGTGGCCAGCAAAGTTTTAAAAGTTTATTAGCAAGAAGAAGAGAAGGAAAAAGGAAGATTCGTGGCAGAAAGACTTGCCATGGACTAGTTTCTCAAAAAAGAAAAACCATGTTTTCTGCTTTCAACTACAAGCTAGATAGAGCTACCTGGTTATTGATATGCTAATGAGAGTGGAGCACAGGTAAGTGCTGCCCCCTACCCCTCTGATGGGAAGAGGGGTGATCTTATGATCACTTCTGGGTTGTTTTGTTTTGAGTTGGGGTCTCACTCTGTCTCCCAGGCTGGAGGGCAGTGGCACGCTCATGGCCATCGCTGCCTTGACCTGCTGAGCTCAGGCGATCCTTTCGCCTCAGCCTTCCAAGTAGCCGGAACTACAGGTGTGTGTCACCATGCCTGGCTTATTTTTTAATTTATTGTGGAGATGAGGTCTCGCCAAGTTGCCCAGGTTGGTCTCGAACCTGTGGGCTCAGGCAATCCTCTCATCTCGGCCTCCCAAAGTGCTGGGATTATAGGTGTGAGCCACCGCGCCCAGCCACTTCTGTGGTTTTGATCAGTTAAGAGGTGGGGTTGAGCTTTTACCTTCAATCAGGAGCCTGAAGGATTTTTAGGGTTTATGAGCTAAAAGGTTGGGCTGTCCTATTCTTACATCTGATGGGATTTTCTTTGGATTGGCTGGGGGAGGGGGTGCGGTAAGCTGCCAGCTTGGCCTGCAGTAAAATGTAATTTTAAAAAAACACTTTGTAAAACCTGCCTATGGGAAACGTTTTCATGTCTACCCTACCTCAGAGGGTTGGCAAGAGAGAGTGTTTGAAGGGCAGTGTGACTTGAACAGAAGGTGTGGTTTGTGGGGAAGAATCAGGAAGGATGGGTTTGAAGAACTGTGCAGAAGCCAACTTTCTTTCTTTCTGTGTCGGGGTTTCTCTCAGTCACCAGGTTAGAGCTCAGTGGTGCAATCCCATCTCACTGCAGCCTTGACCTCCTGTACTCAAGTGATCCTCCCACCTCAGCCCCCTGAGTAGCTGGGACTACCACACCTTGCTGCTTTTTTGAAGCTTTTCTTTTTTTTCGTAGAAATGAGTTCTTACTATGTTGCCTAGGCTGGTCTTGAACTCCTGCACTCAAGTGATCCCCCTGCCTCAGCCTTCCAAAGTGCTAGAATTATAAGCGTGAGCCACCAAGCCCGGCCTAGAGGCCAACTCTCTCTAAGCTGCTCGCCTGCCAATAGACAACGGGATTAGACTGTCTCCTGAAAGCAAGTCCAGGGAGACCTGGGAAGGATCTTAAGTTCAGGAAGCTTGGACTGCCATAGAAACAGCGACCTAAGAAACACACATTCACCAGGGGAAAAACCAGATTGGTTTGGGTTTCAATTGGGTCTGCACCCCTGACATTTGAGGTAGCTGTGCAAATGCCCAGTGTATATGCCGCGTAGACTTTGGGTCGGGAGCGCATGACCCAACTCTGCCAGGTTGGCTTCAAGAACTGCTGGGTGCTGAGGATGGTTCACGGATGGTCCTTTAATTGTGTCCCCCTAGGAGAACTCTGCAGAGGACCTCCTCAAGCTAACATCTAAGAGCTTGCCTGATCTGACCAGCTCGGTAGAGGACGTGTCCTCTTGGACCGACAACGAAGACCAGGAGGCAGGCAGAGAAGAGGACGAAGGAACCGGCTCCTCTTCCATCCAGGGAGCAGTAAGTGTGCCTCCGGCATCCCAGGCTCTCTGTTAGAATGATGCTTTCCTGAAGTCACGGGTGCCAGGATCAGAGGACAGACGCTAGAGATGGTATGATAGAGAGGCGGGTGGGAGTGGACCGCAGTGACTTCTTTTCATGTTTTTCTCAGAATCTTCCAGAAAAAGTCTGTGAAGGTGATGCTTTGTATTTAAGACAGAAAAATTGAAACTGTAAACAAGATAAGAAAGCCACTGAGTATTGACTTCAGCGCACACATCAGTTTCTGGGCCGCTTTATAATATATACAAGGACTTTGTTGCTACATCTTGATATAGTGTGTTTGACAACTACTATCAGTGTGTTGAAACCTAGACTGAGAGATTTCTGGTAGAGCATGGAATGTTAAAGCAACACAAAAACCACTCTGGCAAAGTCACGTGGAATATGTCTTTTGATTTTAATCAATCCGGGACTCCCCTCATGTCTCCTCCTTACGCAGCCTGGGGCATTTCACATCCTCACGGTCTGTTCTCACGCCGGTTCTCACGCCGCCTGGCGCACACAGTCAGGGGGCTTTGGGTTAACTGGCTGCAGTGTGGCTCCGTGGTCTCCTCTTTGTATCCCAGATCTGAAAGATGTGCTGTTTTTAGTGTATGTTCCCCATCCAAACGGCTGTGGGGAGCATACCATTTGGGACCCCTTTTCCACCCACTCTATACCTAGACAGCATGGGTAAGCAGTGGAAGATTGGCCATAGTAAGGCCACAGAAGATTAAAAAATGCATCTCATTATATTTACCACAATATATTATATTACTTCTGTATTGCTTTAAGGGAGAAAATGTCGCTTTTTCTTCTTCCTTTTGACACCTATAGATCCAAGGTCACTAAGTATGGTTGTATAGGTTGTGGACTGCACAAATATATCACATCTAAGGGAGTACCGTTATATTGTAAACATCATGGGCTTTTAGATTTATGATCATGATTTTCTGAAAGATGGCAGTAAAGGGACTCTGTGCTCTCTGCTGGCAGGGCAGTTACCCTCTACTCTGTTTTCTATAGTACAAGAATGGAAGTGATGTGGCTGTCCAATCAGTGGACTTCACTCCAGCACTGCTGCAATGTTCTAACCTTTTCTAACCAGATCTCCTTCGCTGGTGGTGCCTTGGTCTGGGGAATTCCCAATGCTCTCTTCCTCTCCTGCTCCCACCATGGGGAGAGCCCGCCCCTGTGATCAGCCACCCATGGCTCGTCTCAGCCCGCTTTCAGTGGAAGGCTGAGTAAGCTCAGGGTCTTCACAAGGGGAGAGCTCTGCACACTGCACCCCTCTGACAAAGGCCCTCAGCCCCTGGGGCAGCACGACAGCTCCTTGTGGAGGTCATGGTCACGCACATGTTTCTAAATCTTGTAAGTCATATTCAGAACACTTCAAGGAATGATTTAATTATCTGGGAACTTCTTATACTAAACACTGCTCTAATGAATGACCCATCACATGTATTAACTGTGTTACATGTTATACATTATGTCTTTTTGTTTAAATCCTGATTTAAACTGATTTTTGTGACTTTATATAACTTTATTATAACTTAAGCAATTTAGCATATTACATAGAATTTAAATTATGCATAATTTAAGTTAGTTTTTTCAGTTATAAAAGTAATGTTTCACTATATAGTTTTGTTTTTTTTAGAATTGGAATTACTCTGTTGTTGGTAAAAGTGTATTTAAGACACAAGACCAGAGATAAATGTTCACCTCCTTAAAAAAGGAAGGAAGGAAGGATTGTTTGGGGTTTTTTTTTGTTCTTTTGTTTGAGTCCGAGTCTCTTCCCCCCAGGCTGGAGTGCAGTGGCATGCTCACAGCCACTGCAGCCTTGACCTGCTGGGTTCAGGCAATCCTTCCACCTCAGTCTTTCAATTAGCTGGAACTGCAGGTGCACACTACCATGCCCAGCTTATTTTTTTTATTTATTGTAGAGACTAGGTCTCACCAAGTTTCCCAGGCTGGTCTCGAACCCCCGGGCTCAGGCAATCTTCTCGCCTCCCAAAGTGCTGGGATTACAGACTTGAACCACCACACCCAGCCAAAATAAATGTTTTTAAGCAAAAAAAAAAAAAAAAAAAAAAATCCCCAAGACAATAGAAATTATCCTCAATCTTACTATTTAAATACATTTTGCTTGGCTTTCTAATGGATTTTTTTTCTTAGGCTAACATGTACAGGGGGTGCCGAGGGTGCCAAAAATATGTACACACATTTTAAGCACTGTTATCTATGTATTACTTTGAGTAGTCGCTGTAATCAGAAGTGTCTGGACACTAATGGTAACCACTTTGAGCACCTCTCATAATTGCAGAAGTCAAACATACCTTGTATTCATCTTTTGTTATTGAGATATATTGTGTATTACAATTTTAATACTGTTGTTTCCTTTCTTAAAATGTGTATACATTTTTTTTCCTTGGCATCCTCTATATACTCACTGTCCCCTAGGCTAAAGTGCAGAGGCACCATCATGGCTCACTGTAGCCTTGACCTCCTAGGGTCAGGCGATCCTTCTGCCTCAGCCTTTTGAGTAACTGGGACTGCAGGCATGTAACACCATGTCCAGCTAATTTATTTATTTATTTATTTATTTATTTATTTTGTAGAGCCAAGATCTTGCTATATTGCCTAGGCTGGTCTCAAACTCCTGGTCTCAAACAATCCTCTTGCCCCAACCTCCCAAAGTGCTGAGATTACAGGTGTGAGCCACCACAACTGATCTTCATATGTAGTTTGAATGGACCTTATATTAACATTAATATTAAGAAACTTGCTCCAGTCTTAATGACTGATCATGAACATTCCCTGTGTCATTAATAGATCATCTGTTAGCATGATTTATAATGACTGATATTTCATAACAGAACCATAATTTGTTCCCCCACTTTATTACTCACATCAATCACATATATGTTCAAATTTTTTTCAAAATGTTGATTCTGTACAGAACATCTTTGCCCATATATCTCTGTGCACTATTTTTTTTTTTTTTTTTTTTAGTCAAAGTTTCACTCTGTCACTCAGTCTAGAGTATAGTGGCATGCTCACAACCACTGCAGCCTCCACCTGCTGGACTCAGGCAATCCTTCTGCCTCAACCTTCCAAGTAGCTGGAACTACAGGCATGCGCCACCACACTTGGCTAATTTTTTGATTTATTGTAAAGACGTGGTCTCCATGTTGCCCAGGCTGGTCTCAACCCTGTGGGCTCAGGCAATCCTCTTGCCTCTGCCTCCCAAAGTGCTGGGATTACAGGTGTGATCCACCACACCTGGCCCATGCATTACTTTTTTTTTTTGAGTTGGAGTCTCACTCCGTCACCCAGACTAGAGTGCAGTGGCCGCTCCCGGCCACCGCATCCTCGAGCTGCTGGGCTCCGGCAATCCTTCCGCCTCAGTCTTCCAAGTAGCTGGAACTACAGGCGTGTGCTACCATGCCCGGCTGATTTTTTGATTTATTGTAGAGATGAGGTCTCGCCAATTTGCCCAGGCGGGTCTCGAACCCGCGGGCTCAGGCAATCCACTCACCTCAGCCTCCCAAGGAATGGGATTACAGGCTGAGCCACTGAGCCTG